>JAKTVH010000004.1:27605-38429 GCA_030557105.1 Candida frijolesensis | reverse complement strand
AAATCACTAGAATAGCTTAGTGGTTTTCAACAGGCACTGTGGCCGAGTTGGTCTAAGGCGGTAGACTCAAGATGCAAATACATCTTCTTCTGTTTCTTCAGAGGTTTCTACTATCGTAAGATGCACGAGTTCGAATCTCGTCGGTGTCATTATTTTTTGAAATTTTTTAGCACAGTCTTTTTATTTTTAATTCAATGTAACGTGCCAAAATTCTTCACAATACGTGAACAAATAATTTCACACTAATAATGTATGATATATGGTTTCATCATGATTCATTTGTTACTTCAAATTTAGTATTTTGCTTAGTACAAATAGTTTCGTCGCACTTGCTTGAATTAAATGTATAAAAACTGTAACTACTTAAATGGTAAGTGAAATGGTTCAGAAAATTTCAGGTTAGCAAAAATTGATTTATGTAAATAATGATTTCGCCCGTTGTGTTCTTCTCTTTGAGTAACAGATAAACAATTCAACCAGCTTACTGAGATAGTAAAAAAAAAAAAAATTTAAAAAAATAATGACACCGACGAGATTCGAACTCGTGCATCTTACGATAGTAGAAACCTCTGAAGAAACAGAAGAAGATGTATTTGCATCTTGAGTCTACCGCCTTAGACCAACTCGGCCACAGTGCCTGTCGAAAACCACTAAGCTATTTTAGTGATTTCCGAAAGGGGAAACTACCACCATTATTAAGTGGGGGTTTCCTTAACTCTCAATTCATCTACCAGCATAATTCATCAAGCTAACATATTGATTGGGTACCGAAGAAAGTATAGGTAGAGGGGTGTTTTGAAAATTGACTTCTCAGTCCAGCACTTTAGAACCTATATATGTGAACATGCCCGTATTTATGGAAATCCGTGAATATGAGCCCAATAAGTAGAAAAAAAAAGCCCATTTAAAAACTGCAAGAGCTTCGTCAATTACTATTGTCATTATCTTCGGGTCTGCGTTTTGATTCTAAAATATGGTTCTGCTTTGTTCCGATGTATAGTGTTGTGGGTAGCTGGTAACAAAACGTTTCCTGCATATAAAATCTTGTTGATGTATGCCACTCTTTCAGTTGCGGACAGTTCGTGAGGAAGTCGACTAATTTTTTTGACTGCCTTCATGTTCATCTTTGATTTCCACATCGACTTCAGTTTGTGTATTCTTGTTGTCACTCAATCACCCAAACTTTACTGGTACAATGGCAGGTCCACCGAAAATAATAGTTGATAGCGAAGAGGAAGAGGAAGATGAATATCTGGATCAGCAAGGATACTCCGAAGTAGAGTCGTCAGTTCCACCTGCGACTGAAAATGAGGAATTTGATGATGATGATGATGAGGAAATCCCAAGTAACAGCGATGAAGAGGTCGAAGAACGCGAGGAAGAAGACCAGAATTACGATTTTGACGATGCCAGTGATATGAACGATGATTTAGAACTAAAGGATGATGACGAAGAAAGCGAAAAACCAAAGACCCCAAGTGTACCTAAAAGGAAATCTATAAAAATTACAATAAAACCACCCAAAAAGCCTAATACCCCAACACCAGATATTACTGAATCTGGAAGGGACTCAAACCAAGCTTTGTCTCAAAGAAGTACCCGGAAGAGACAAGTAAGTTATTATGCGGTCGACGATGAAGAAGAAGAAGATGAGGACGAGCTTGAAGATGAATACAGCATCGCTCCATCAAGACAGCAGCCAGCACCAAAGAAACAGAAGAAAGTATCTAGCTCGAGAAAACCCGTCGAACGTAAAAACATACCCCAAGCAAAATATTTGGATCCGGAATTGATTCTAACAGATGAAGAGAACGAATACAACCCTTCTGCAAACACCGATTTCTCAAAAATGACAGAGAGACAACGATCAAGATACTCACATGAAGACGATGATGGTAAGGGTCAATTTATTGAGTTAGATGACACGGGCAAAAAGGCTAAGCTGAAATCCAGTGCACATCAAGAAACTGAGGAGGAAATAGCCTTACGAAAAGCAGAAAATGCCAGAAAAAGACAAGACTACAAGAACAAAATGTTAGAGGAAGAGAAAAGGGATACGTTAAATAAGTTATTAAAACGAAGAGCAACTAAATCAAGAGAAATTATTAATGACGATGAAAAAGATGGAACTGAATCAGCAAACAGTACTCTTTACAAGAAGAGACGGCCGACTTTGGAGCATGAAGCTTTCATAAGGTATGTCAACAACACAACTAGTTTGAATGGAAATTCTGTGTTGGCTTTTAAATAACGGAATGGAACAGCACGTAACGTTTTAATACGATTTTTGCACTATTGTATTTGGTCCTTCTCCTCCTCTCTTCCCCCCATTCGCCCCAAATTTTTTAATCACATGTACACGACAAAACCCACCTTCGATATATTTTTGAGTTCGACCATGTTTTCTTGTACTGCACCCTAAAGATCTATCATTTATTGTGCAGTAACAACAACGTATAGCTCTATATAGTTGTTTATATAGACTTTACTATAAATGTGCAGAGTATTCGCAAGAGATTCAATTTTGACTCCTGTCAAAAACAAAACAGTACAAACTGTATTCCAAGATTGGGAACAAAAAAAAAAAAAAGAACAGGACAAAAAAAAATACCACTTTTCTCTCAGGTTTGGATTTTTTTCATTGTTCAGCCAAAAAATATTTATCAACAAGAAATACGAACCTATTCCCATATCTCTGTCCTGTTAGCCTCTTGGAGATGAACAACAATCATAATAACCAAGGGATCCCGAACCAACAGCTCATGATGAACGGAAATAATAATTCAGGCAACCAACAACAGCAACCTCCACCCCCTCCTCCTGGTCAACAACAAATGTTTAACCAGACTCCTCAAATGCAATATCAGCAAGCTCCTCAACTTGGTCCACAGGTGAGGAACAGCAGTGTACCGCCTCCACAACAACAACAACTTGGTCAGTCACAAATGCAACAACAACAACAGCAACGATTCAACATGACCATGCCTCCACAAATGTCACAACAGCAAATGATTGCTGCTCAACAGTTACAACAACAACAACAAGCGGCACTAGCAGCTGCAGCAGCGGCAGCAGCTTCTGGTAGACCGATCCCCCAAAAGAATCCCACATTTAATGGAAATCCAACGAATGGACAGTCTCTCCAATTAAGTGGAACTAATGGAGCGGCCAACAACAATAGCAACGGCAACAACAATAACCCTGGTAACAAAACTGTGTCGTATAGTCCAAATGCTCTAATGTCTGGACTACCCTCCGGGAACTTACAGCCTCAGTCAGGAACAACGTCACGGGTACAAACTCCTCATATGGGGAACCAACCACAACCATTCGTTACTCAACAACTGCAGCCCCCGCAAATGCAACAGCAACAGATGCAGTCACAGCAGGGTCAAAATACACTGCAGCAACAGCCACACACCGGTCCACCTCCTCCAAACCAACTGCAAATGCTAAAGAAAACCAATAATGGCAACCCACCAGTAAACTCAGTGTCAAAGAACGGTGGAATGGGACCTGTTCCTGGTCCAGGCGGTCAGCATCCTTCTTTTCAACAATCTTCTGCTCAACAATTTCCCATGCCCACAAATGGTGGTGCATCTAATCTACCACTGCAAGCTTCATTTGGTCCGCAAGCTCAACAGCAGCAGCAGCACCAACAACAACAACAACAAGGCCAACATCCTACTGTGAGTGGTCGCTCTCCAATTCTGAGACAAACAGTGAATGCGAATGCTCCGCAAGACATTAATGGCGCCATATCTGAGCAATTTCAACAGGAGATAAACACCAGAATCATTAAACGAAACTTGGGTAATGCGGCAATCATAAGAATTTTAGACTTGATAGACTTTATATCGAACCAGCTGTATGAGAACCTTTCCAATATTGAGTTTTGGACTAGAATTGCACCTACTAATTTCCTACCATCAGCTATTTTAAAGTTCAACTTTTTGGGAAACGGAAACGGTAGAACTTCATTGCATGACATCACCGGATTGAATTTTGGTTTCCTACAATTGAATCCAGATACCAACAATCCTAACACCCCTCATCAATTCGAGTTAAACACGAGTACGGCACCAAGATTCTTTGTCAGCTGTGTACATGCAAAGAATATTCTAAAGTGTAACATCTCATTATCGGGATCAAAGTTTCAGGTACTAAACAATGGCTCTATTATCATTGTATCAAAAATTGAGTTGCAATTTAGTTACCACGACGGTTCGAATTCTGTGGCTCGTGGAACAGTAAAAATCTTGATGAGCAGAGACTTGAGAATTGAATGGATTGATTTCAACTGTGCAGATTACCAGGGTAATATGTCAATGTCGGCATTAGAAGTCAAGTTGAAAGCTGTCATAGATTCCAAGAAAGATCCAAAGAAACAAAAGGAGTCATTAGAGGAAATGATAAACGGTTCACAGGCAGTTCGCCTAGGAGCAACGTCTGGAATTGACGCGCAATCAATGAGAATATTACAAGTGGGGGACATAATGACAAGTATGAAATCTTTAATGGAATTCAGCATGATGAACAACATATCGTCACCATTGCGATCGTTGGAGTTACTAATCACATCCCAGGGGGCTCAGCAAATTCAAGCACTACAGGCACAAATGGCAGCACAAGCGCATTTCCAGGCTGCAAATGCTGGTGGTGGTAATACATTTATTGGTGCACAACAACAGCAGATCAAAAAGAATAATGCAACACCTTTGGTTAATAACAATAATAACAATTCGGTGTCGTCACCTTCGCCAAGAACAATTAATGCGGACGATCCAAAGAAAAAACGCAAACCAAGTATGAGTTCTTTAGGAGACAATAAGAGAAGGAAATGAGTATCGAGATTCTATTGTATTCTATTTTTATTTTTTCACGTTTTCATGAATCTTGCTATTTTCTTGTTTGATTTCTATGGCCAAATCAATTATAATCTGTGTTATTTTTCCCATATACTGTATATTATTATTATTATTATTATTATTACAACTTCTATCCTTACATTTATATAAATTAGACATAGATATGTATTAGTGTACTGTATGTGATACAGATGTTGATTTTCATGTAGACGCGCAAAGAGTGATCAAGCGATAGAGTCAAACAGAAAAAAAAAGGTGTTACGAATAAAACTCGCGTCTTTAGCAATACTCACGAACCGCATCCATGGAGATGAATGATTATTCTCAAGAAACTTTCAGGTCCCGAGTGAAATCCTCGACGTTATACGAAGCGATACGACCTTCGGCATTTGAAGAATATGTTGGACAGGAACATTTGCTCAACAAGAATAACGGAAGTATATATGCATTCATCAAACTTGGATATCTACCATCTATGATATTCTTAGGACCTCCTGGAGTCGGTAAAACTACCTTGGCGTCAGTAATATCATACGAATGTAACTTGCCATTTATTGAACTATCTGCTACCACATTGACAACGCTGGAAATAAAGCAAGTTGTTAGTTCACATGAGAAGCAAATAGTTGTGTTCGTTGACGAAATCCATCGGCTTACCAAAATTCAACAGGATTGGTTGTTACCATACGTCGAAAATGGTGCGTTGGTTTTGATTGGTGCAACTACTAACCATACAGGCAAACGAATACGACATGCCATATTATCTCGATGTCACGTATTCCATTTGCATACGTTAACTCCTGAAGAATTAAAGATTATATTGAAGAAAGCAATCCACTATCAGAACTTGAAACGTAGGCACATGTTGGAATTACCACCCATGGTATATGAAGACACATGTATGGATATCATTCTCGATCAAGCACATGGTGATTCTCGAATAGCAATTAATTTGGTCGAGTTGATTAGCAGCTATTTTGAAGAGACTGATAGGAAATCCTCGACCTTAACAAAAGGCCATTTGGAGAAGATACTTTCTAATTTGACTTATATTTCTAGTGGGGAAGGGATTAAAAATCAGGACATTTTCCAAAGTTTTATAGATGTATTGCAGCGAGGTTGTGGTTCGTTGTATCATGGAGACTTGTTTTATGACGAACCATTGGAGTTTTTCTACGACGAGTTCAGGACTGCCCCTACAGATAATGAGTATATTAGGCAAATGCAAGTATCTGATGATAGTGATGTGGAAAATGGAGATATTTATTCCGATCATGACTCAGAGAACGGGCCATTTACTGAGGATATGGGTTCCAACGATTTCCAACTTGTTACAGCCATTTATTATGTCACCCTATTGTTGCTGAACGGCGAATCCCCAAGAACTATTCTTCGTCATTTGATTTTATTTGCAGTAAAGTATACTGAATTCGACAACACAACATTTGGGAGACTACTTGCTTTCAACAAGGCAATTGACAATCGAAGTGATGGTAATTCGATAAACATATTAAGCAATTATATTGAGTGGTTGATGTATAAACGAAAAAATAGTCTTGGAATGAAGCTCACTTGTTATCTCGAGGACTTAGGCCTCTATTTTAGGGAACATACCTCGGACAGCCGTATCCCCCAAGCTAATTTCACATTGGATAACTTGGAAGTTTCGTTCGACGAAAATGAAATCAATAAAATTGAAACATATCCGCAGTTTATCCAATCTCAAGAATCACAAATAAAAGGGTTTGAAGTTACGTACGATGGCAGCTATTGTGATTCTAATTTGACATGTTCCTAGTTCACTCCGTAGTTGAATTGTCATTTGGTTTTTTTTTTTTTTTTTTTTTTTTTTGTATCATGATTCAGGTTGCAAAAATAATTAAAATCACCACAGAAAACTCCCTTTTCTTTCATCTATGGAAATACAAGACATGGCGGGAAGTCAACCAATGATTCCAAAGATAAGTAGTCCTTTGGGTGTGTTACGAACATCACAAGCGGTTGCCACGGATGTGACCATTAATGTTGTTATCTATGCTTTGGTTTATTCCATCATCTACATGTTCCGCATACGCAACCTATTATTTCAGTTAAATCATTGGTTACTCATGGCATCATTGGCAATATTAGAATGTATTTGGCTAGTTCCCTTTGCCCTTGTGAGATTGATATATGTAGTGTACCATTCACTGAATGAGGCAAAAGCGAGTGATCATCGATATAATACTCATGGAATTTTGCGAACCTTTGTGGTTCACAATCAGTTTTGGAGGCTTAAAAACAATTTGGTAATGAATTCGGTATTTCAACGGGGTCCAAACATATTTTTGGAAATACAGGATGATATTTTCATTCCTGACCTCATGGGTGGCAACCACGATTTAATTATCCGTGCCAGTGATGATGATTTGTCATTGGCTACAGATGAGTCCAATAAAATTAAAGAAGCGCCTCGTAGTAATTTCAAGAAGTGGTCAAAACATAGTCCATTTGGATCATCCAGCTCCGTTAATATATTCAAGTCCAATTCAAAGGGTCAGTCCATGGATCCAGTTGAAACTCGTGATACTGCCTCAGCTTGAATATTATCATTCCCCCATGTTATCTTTTCCGGCCACTTTATAAATTAGCTAACTTGTATATTACAAATGCAAAAAGAATAAAAAATATATAAGAATTAACTTCATATTTGATGTTGATGGACATTCACCTCTCTCCTAACATGAAACGATCACAACAACCAGTTTCACCTTCTATCATTACCATTTCTTTCTTATTCGTCATCGTCATCGTCTCCACCTAATGCTGCAAAGCGGTTGAATTGAGTAGAATCTGATCTCTTGGATGTTTCTCTTTGAACATCTGTGTTCTGATTGCTTGGTCCAGAAGGGCTACGACTAGATCCAGCTCTTGCATTGACAAATGAAGGTGACTTCTTTACAAAATTCGAAGACATGTTGTTGTTGTTATTCCAAGATGATCCACCTCTAGAAGATCCTGATCTACTGTCATTACCATATTGTTGTTGTTTTCTCTTCTTTTCGTTCTTTGCTTTTTCTTCTTCCATTTTCTTGATTTCAGCGTCACGGTGAATTTCTTCGATGGTTTTTGGACCAGCATCAGCTTTATTACTGATCCATTGTGCTTTTCTTAAATCTTGCAAGTCCATTAACATGAATTTTATTCTCGATGGTAGTTCGACATCCTTGAGAATTTTTTCAATGTATTCAAAAACAAGTTTCATCATTTGTCTAGTAGATTCATCGGCATCCAATTTTGGTCCAACAGTTTGGTTCAATTGAACCAAGTTCTCCAAACTATCTTCCGATGGATCCACAGTGTTTCTGATTTGATCTTTCAAACAAACATAGATGACTTGGTTGTTTAACATACCCAAGTTAAACAAGTGCCCAATAAATTTGACTAAACCAAGACCTCTTCTCTTGGCAGCGGCCATTGCATAATATTCGTCTGACATCATTTCTGGTTCTAATGGAGAACCATCAGGGTTGGTAGGAAGTTTATCAGACCAACCTTTTTCGTATTCTTTTTGACATGTAGTTAACAAAATTCTTCTAGCTAATTGACCACCAGCTGGATGACTACCATCCTTAAGAGTGCTGGTCTTGTCAGTTATATCACTAGAAAGAGTCGTACACATTCTTGCACATAATTTAGCGTACATCTCAGACCAATGAGGTTCATCACATGCTTTTGCAAATATTAATGATATTATTTGTTTTATAGTTTTGACATCCTCTTCCCACTTAGCTTGGTTTCCGAGACCAACGATTTCGTCACTAATTTCCACAAACATTTCCAATGTTAACTTGTTCAACAAAGAATTAGTCTTTCTTTCAACATCGTCAGCCTCCAAAATGACGGTACCATCTTCTGCAAGTTTGACTTCCTTCTTTTGCATTCTGGACTTAGGAACCCATCTATTGGCAGATTTTTCCAATGGTTTGACTTCTTCCACCGGTTTGGCTTCCTTAGCCAACTCTTCCTCGGTCTTTTCACGCATGTCAGGTCTGTCACCTCTCCCTCCTCTCTTCGATTGTCCGCCTTTTCTAGTTGATTTATCCCTTGATGAGGCACCTCGTCCACCTCTCTTAGACCCACTTCTTGAGTTTTGTCTTCCCCCATCAAATTGGGCACCGCCCTTACCGCCAGGTCCATTAAATCTAGCAGGTAATCCTCCTGGAAATTTGCTTGGCAATCCTCCTCGGGATGATGCATCTCTCGTAGATCCACTACGCTTCATTGTGTTGGCATGTATATCTAAAGATTCCAAACGGGTTTTGAATGCTGGATCGATAGTGTATGTAACAACTTCTCTGAATTGAACCAAGAACTGTGGATCATATCTATATTTCTTTCCCGGTATTTGCTTAGAATCGTCGACAGGTTGGACGCCTGTTGGGTATTTTGTGGCAAGTATATCGTCAATTGGTGAAACTGTGTTCAATCTTTCCAAGAATTGTGTGATGGTAAATTCAGGAGCAGTGTTAGTTTCTTCACCTTCAGCAGATTCTTCATCTTTGACTTCTTGGGAAGGAGTGGATACCTCATCTTCCTCTTTGGCTTCACTGGCTTCTCCTTCCTCTGTTTCTTTTTGTTCTTCACTTTCACTGCCTTGTTTTTGTTCATCAGCGACATTTTCTTGTACGCTCTCGGAAAGGCCCTTGTCAATGCTTTTCAGTTCTGGAACTTCTTCCTGTTTAGCAGGAACATTTTCAGTTTCTGGATTACTTTCTCTCTCTTGTTGTGTTTCTTCTTCTGGCTGCTTAGATTCCTTTACAGAATCATCTGCTGGAGGTTGTTCTGATTTTTCTTCAGTTCCAGTAGCTATGGAGGCAAATTCGGCTGGCTTAGATTTATCTTCTGCAGTTGGTTGGATGGTCTCAACAGGAGCAGGTTGCGATTCGGCACTTACTTCTGGTTCAGTTTTCTCACCAGTCTCCTTTTCACCCTTGACCTTTGCGGCAGCGGCAGCTGCAGCAGCTCTTTCTCTAATCTTTCTTTTGAATTCCTCAGCAGCAGAGAGTCCAGCCGACTTGGTTCCAGATTCCGGGGTAGCAGTAGCAGAGGAACTTGCAGGGGTATTTTCTTTTTCGCTAATGGTAGTAGTTGCCACAGTTGGATGAGGTGAACCTACCGGAGTGGAAGAAGCGGTTTGTCTTTTCTTTTCTTCCAAATCCACTGGCTTACCATCTTTTGTAGTCAACTTGATTTTTGGAGTTGGAGGCGTGGACAGTGGTTTTGGTTGCAAGGAAGCACCTGGTGGTGGCACTGGAGCATATTGTTGAGCAGGTGCCGCTTGCATAGCATATTGCATTGGAACTCCTTGAACAAACACTGGTGGGTATGGGAAATAGCTATACATTGGCTGAGCTGCAGCATTAAACTGATTATAATTCATGTATGACTGTTGTGGTTGTTGTTGATTGTGATGAGCATGATGATGGTGGTTCATCTTCTGGTTGTTATACTGTTTCTTGTTGTTATTGTATCTTTGGTTACTGTTCGGGTTGGCGTTCGTGTTGGTGTTATTGTAATTATTTTGCCTTCCGCTGTTATTGTTGTAATTTTTATGATATTGATTTTTATTGTTGTAGTAATTAGCGTTACTATTACTGTTATTATTGTAATTGTTGTAATTGGCACTGTTACCATATCCTTGATAATTTGGATTATATGACTGACTGGCAGATACAGGCTGAGCGTTCTGCTTATCTGATGGAGCTTGGTCAGCAGCAATTGGAGTGATGATACCTGAACTGGAAGTTGATCCATCTGAGGAAGATGGCACAACATTTGTTGAGGATTTGGCATCACCTGTAGCAGGTTGATTGGTAGTAGTATTATCAGACATTCTAAATGATTCAGAGTCTAGATAATAACTATAGTCTGGTCTGTGGTTTACCTTGGCTTTCTCCAAAAAAAAAAAAAAAAA
>JAKTVH010000004.1:568-27585 GCA_030557105.1 Candida frijolesensis | reverse complement strand
TTTTTTTTTTTTTTTTTTCAATCAGGAAAATTTTTCTGATTTTTTTTTTTGAGCTAACACTACAGGTGAGCTGTGACGGGGACAATGTCTCTAACTCTACGCTAAGAAAACTTTGGGAAAATGTCGCGTGAATGATTTGTCTATCTGTTTATCTATCCATGTTACACATACATATACATATGTAAATACACATGGAACTGCCATCCGAAAGCAATCCCCGTCTGATTCCCAATAGTTGTGAAAATGATGCTAAATATATTCCAGTGATGAAATAAGAAAATTACTCCAGCTAAACTGGTTTGACTCTGTGGTTGTCACGTGCTCTCAGCTATGGATTGGACTTTGTAGTCTGTATAAGGTCCTCTAGTTTTGCAATCCGGGAAGCACATCGATTGTCTAGACATTCCTATTCTTAAAACTGTTATATCCAATGTATCCCATGAGTCCTGCGACAATTGTCAAAAACAGATAAATAACCACGGATTCTTTCAAACTTTCCACCTGGAAACAGCTGATAATAATAGCTCCTGGTTTATCATTGGTAGTATCTTCTGTGTCACACAAGTTCTTATCTTGACTTAGGCAATATTCTTCAGTACATAGTTTGCATTTGTCAATGGGGTTGATTATACTTTTGGCATTACACTCACATTTACAATATAATTGGTAGGTGTAGACTTGTTGGAAGAATATGGTGCATAATGAAAGGATGGCAATTAATATTGACCTACTTGTAATTCTCATTTCTTTAAGTAAATATGTATATAAGTAAATGCGTTGGCTGTAAAGTGGGCAATTGACGATAGGACCTGATAGTACGACAAAGGTTACTCCAAACTGAAAAAAATAAAAAAAAAAATCTTATCCACACTACCACTTCTCTACCGCGAAGGAAAACAAGAAAGTGGCAAACTGGAAAAAAAAAAAAAAAGTCTTGATTGTTGAACATCCTAACAACCACGAAGAAGACATTAGAGACAGCATCATGAGTGCTTCAATTGAGAATCCCTGTGTCCGTGAAGGAGGAATCAGGCCATATTTTGAACAACAAATACAAGACACAGAGATCAGAATCCAACAAACCGAACAAAACTTGCGTCGTTTGGAAGCTCAACGTAATAAGTTAAACAACAAAGTCAGACAATTGAAAGATGAATTACGATTATTACAAGAACCTGGATCGTATGTGGGGGAAGTTGTGAAGGTTATGGGATTGAAGAAAGTATTAGTAAAGATTCATCCGGAAGGTAAGTTCATTGTGAATGTTACTAAGGATATTGACGTAAAGAAATTAACACCATCCATAAGAGTTTGTTTGAAGGCAGACTCCCATGACTTATACAAAATCTTACCAAACAAAGTGGATCCGTTGGTTTCATTGATGATGGTGGAGAAAGTTCCAGATTCCACTTATGACATGGTTGGTGGGTTAGACAAACAGATCAAAGAAATCAAAGAAGTTATCGAATTGCCAGTCAAACATCCCGAATTATTTGAGAGTTTGGGTATAGCTCAACCAAAAGGTGTTATATTATACGGTCCACCTGGTACTGGTAAAACATTATTAGCCAGAGCAGTGGCACATCATACCGAATGTAAATTTATCCGTGTGTCTGGGTCCGAATTGGTGCAAAAATATATTGGTGAAGGTTCCCGTATGGTCAGAGAATTGTTTGTCATGGCCAGAGAACACGCACCTTCTATTATCTTCATGGATGAAATCGATTCGATTGGTTCTTCTCGTGTGGAGGGTTCGTCTGGTGGTGACTCCGAGGTCCAAAGAACCATGTTGGAATTGTTGAATCAATTGGATGGTTTTGAAAGTTCCAAAGATATTAAAATAATCATGGCCACTAATCGTTTAGATATATTGGATCCAGCGTTATTGAGACCGGGTAGAATTGATAGAAAAATTGAGTTCCCTGCTCCAACGGTCGCTGCCAGAACAGATATTTTGAAGATTCATTCGAGATCTATGAATTTGACAAGAGGCATCAATTTGCGTAAGATTGCTGAAAAAATGAATGGTTGCAGTGGTGCGGACGTCAAAGGTGTCTGTACCGAAGCTGGTATGTATGCATTAAGAGAAAGAAGAATCCATGTCACTCAAGAAGATTTTGAATTGGCAGTTGCCAAAGTTATGTCGAAGAATGATGAAGGTACAGTTTCATTACAAAAATTGTTCAAGTAGGCTGATACGTAGCAATAGTAACAATATCAAGTGCAATAGGAAAAACGAAGGAACAACCATTGTTAGTGCGAAATACGGGCATAGAAAAAAAAAAAAAAAAAACAATATTTCAAACGTGTTGTTCTTTTTTCTTTTTCTTCCTTCTTTCAGGTTCTTTTCCCAGTACCCTCCAACTAATTCTGCATGAAGGTCTCGATACTACGTCTATTAATAAATACTATTCTAATAGCGTCTGCGACTTCATTGTCTGCATCTGAACTCAGGGAAAAAGTACTGGAAGTCGACCAATTATTGTCACAACAAGGCCCCACGATAAATGTGTTACAATCTTATGAAGACGTTATAAGAACAGCCAAATCCTCATCCTTAGAGAAGAGCCTATTGCCGCAGTTATATTTTAAGAAGGCAATTATAGAGATTAATTTAAATAAAAATGTACAAGCCGTTTCTGATTTACGAGTGGTGTTGGATTTGGACCCAGCTATGAAACCAGCAAAGGAGAAGTTGATTCAATTATTAGTTGAACGAGGAGGTTTTGAAGTATTGAACGAGTATATTAATAGAAAAGACGATGGAAATATTTATAGCATTATTGACAACTATAACCAGAACATTGAACTTGCCAAAAAGTCTTTGGATCAAAAGGAGTACCAAGCGTGCATTGACACTTTAAATACCATCATTGGAGCGAGTCCAATGAACTATGAGATTAATGCTTTATACTACCAAGCGGCTCTTGCAATTTATCAGAAAGAACCTAGTTCAGAGTTGAACTATCATGGAGAAACCCTCCCACTAAACAAGGTATTGATTCTGGTGTTGAAAAGCTTGATCGACATTAGTCCCATGACAAATCTTGAATATTATGGAGTTTTATCACAGTTTTTATTATACACCGAGGTTCAATTTGATAATGCGGCGAAAGTGGTTAAAAATTGTTTGAAAATAGATAATGAGTTTAAGGGCTGTGGGAAATTGTCCAAATACTATTCCAAGTTCCAAGATTTTTTCAAGATATTGGAAGAGTATTCTATTGTTCAAGGTCATTACTATTTGAATAGTGACAATAATGCACAATTGCAGGATGAAGCGTTGGTTGATCCTAAGATCGATTATCTATTCGTTGTCGAATTCTTGTTTTCGGACAATTTACAGGTCTCCAAAATCGAGAAGCGTCAATTGCCATCCAGTATTACTACTAACTACCAGTATATTGGCTATCAAGTCCGGCAATTTCTTAGCAGTGTTGGGTTACTGGATACAACAAGAACGCATTTTACGGGCGATTTAAACAAATTATCGTGTGAGGCCTTTGTTTTGACGAATGATGTGAAATCGGCAAGGAGCTATTGTGATCTTGTTGATGACGCCAATGATTTATTTTTACCAAAGTATATTCCACAAGTAGACAAATCATTGAAGAAGAGCAAGTTCACTGAAGCTGAAGAAAAATTGAATAAATTCAACAGTCATGTCAAACAAACCAAACTATTTATAGAAAGATGGAATAAAGTGGAAGAGCATCATCGTCAACAAAATCAACAAAGACAACAAGAATATTTCCATCAGCAACAACAGCAACAAAATCAGCGACAACAGCAACAGTTCAGACCTCGTGGTCAAAGGAAACCAACGAATGATTATTATAAAGTGTTGGAGATACCTCGAGATGCTGACGACAGAACCATTAAGAAAGGATACAGAACACAGACGTTGAAATATCATCCAGATAAATACAAGGGCGACGATTTAACTCCCGAGCAAATTGAAAAGAAAATGCAAGAAATAAATCAAGCATACGAGGTGTTGAGTGATAAGGAATTGAGAGAAAGGTATGATAGAGGAGATGATCCAAATGATCCAATGAACTCGGGTCAAAGTCAACCACAATGGCAACATAACGGTGGCGGCCAACAAAATTTCAATTTCAATTTTGGTAATCATGAATTCTTCCAGCAATTCTTTGGAGGAGGTCATCCTCGAGGTGGCGGATCTGGAGGTAGTAACCAGGGGTTTAAATTCACCCAAGGTAATCCATTCGGAAATTCCCACCACAAAGTCAAGATTCAAAAGAACAGAAAGAAGAAGAAAAACTAAATACGTTTTTTGAATTGTAGTGCCTATTATGTATATAAACAAAATAATAAATTTATAGATACATCAATTGCTTTTTATTTTTAAACTGTACTGTAGTGAATTGTTTTGTAAACTTTTATGTCTGTTTTTTTTTTTTTTCTTTTTCTCTAGGAAAGTTTACATGATCAAGTTTGGACCACGATAAATGAATCCATTGGAATTTTCTTGAGTGCCTGCAGCAGTGGCAACATCTTTCTTAATTTCTCTCTTTGGGAAACCATCGAACGATCTGGCATAAACGGCAACAGAATGGGCAATCAATTTAGTGTTATTGACCCATGCACCATAGTGTGGATTATCCAAATTGTCACATAATTGGTGATAGCATTGATCAAACCATTCACCAGTTTTACCACCGAATTTTTCTTGACTTTTGGCATCTTTGACACCTTCAGCACCAGTGGCAATACCACCCGCTGGAATACCGGCGTCAATGAAACCGACATAATCAGATCTACCGTCGAATGGAACCAAAGTGTAATTCAATCCATGGTCTTTGTACCAATTAATGTACAAGTCTTTCAAATCTCCCGAACCGTTTGGATTTTCGTCATTGTTGGCATCGTAGATCTCGTATTCAAAATTGGGAGAAGCCATCATGTCATAATCCATAAACACTCTAACCTTGGCGTTTTCTGCTGGACTCAAGTGTTCAGCATAATAGGTAGATCCTAATAAACCTTCTTCTTCAGCTGCCCACCAGGCAAATCTGACGGCGTTGGTAACTTTAAAGTTGGTTAAATATTTGGCAACTTCCAATAACGAAATAGTACCCGAACCATCATCATTGATACCTGGTCCTTCAGTGACGGAATCGGAATGAGCTCCCAATGAAACAACATTATCGTGGTCGCCAAACACAGTCTCGGCAATGACATTCAAAGTTTTGACATACCTAATGTAGGAATCAACATACAAAGTAGTTTCAAATTCATGCTCAGGATCGGCAGTCAACTTGTCAATGTATTCCCTGACATCTTTTGTCGCAACCGAAACTGTCGCGACTTCTTTACCTGTAGGATTACCCAAAGTGCCATGTAATGGGTCCTCATCATAAATAATAGCACCCAATGCGCCAGCATCTCCAGCATTTCTTGATTTATCACCAAAGGCACATTCACCACGTTTGATCAAAACAATGTTCCCCTTGGCAAACGCTGGGTAATTTTCTGGTTTACATCCAAACCCATCCACCAAAACCAAGTTCCCATGAACTGGTTTACCGTGCGGCGTCGGTGGAGTTAAGCTCAAAGCAGACAAAGATTTTGGTTCAACACCATCAATTAACAAAGAATATGAGTTGACTTTGCCATCAAGAGCTTTAAAGCTTTGTGTTTTAACAGTGTAGTACCCTTTCAATTTCTTTAATTCTTTTATTATATAACCAATAGTTGCCCAATGGCCAGGGGATCCAATGACTCTAGTTGGATGGTCATATTTAGCAACCGATTGTTGAGCAATTGCAAATAATGCCTCAGCACGGGTACGCAACCCTTGTTCATTGATTAACGCTTGCAAACCTTCGGTCTCGATCAAGGGCAAATTCTGATATTCAGATTCATCAATAACGTTGTCAAAAACAACATACTCATCGTCTTGGGCATGGGGCTTTCCGATACTGGAAATGTGATCGATGATTGTTTCTTCCGCCAATTCCTCTGGGAAGTTGAACCAGGTTCTCCAGAAACTTAAAGAAGTTGGTAAGGCATTGATGGAGGTGATTAAGGATAACGACGTGGCTAATGTTAAGAACTTCATCTTCTTTAGATCTTAAAATAGAAAAAAAAAGGAAATAGTTTGGGATAAGAAAGAAAAGGAAGTGGTGAACTGTGGCCAATATTTTAATTTATCTTATCGTGAAGTTTTCATTGCTGGTTGATGCGCGGATAACCGTTTTTCGTCCAATGGCCACGGAATGTAAGCCAAATGATCGTCCGACAAAACGGAGACAAGGAAGTGAATCAGAAAAAAACAAAAAAAAAAAAAAACTGTGGAGGGACAGGGCTGGCCAGGAGCCGCCGCCTAATTTGACTCATCTCTTACTCAAATTTACATTTGGGGCCACGTGAAGAGGTGGATGTGTGGTTTGTCAAACAAGTTTCGAGAAAATCCAACTCAACATATCAAACAACACAACTGACCGCAACGAAAGTATACTTGTTTTTTTGGTCTTTAAGGAAATTGAAAGTATCAAACGTAGTATCATGAACCTCTCATCTTTCCTGGCATTTTCTTCTTGTATTCGGATATTATTGCAAATGCTTCCCAAGTTTGCCCACCAATAAAGAGAGATATTGTAATCGCAACTTTACCACGCCTTCTGATGTGAAATACAGAGAAGTAGGAGATGCAAACAAGGATGAAAGGCAGAACAAAAAGCAAAGCTTAAGGTTCAATGTTTCACGCAGGATACTATTGTACCCAGGTGTATAGTATTGTAACGATATAGACTGCAACTATGCGATAGTTACGACTGTATTACTGATGTGCTATCTCGTATGTCTTAGTAGTATATTGGTCATACCGTCTTTTTATTTTTTGTTTTCGTACAAGTGATCATTTAGTACGCTAGAACGTTTTGGTAACATGATTTAAAGTAATTTCCAGAAAACGAATGGTCAGCAGCTTCACCTAGGTCGGTTTTATCCCCGGAAATCGCCCTTTTCGGACGTGCCGGGGTTCCCGCTCCCCCGGTTTTCACCCCAAATCGCGCCAAATCGGCGCGCCGGGGTGGGCCCTCCCAGGGCCACCGGCTCCCCCCACTTTGGGGGAACCCCGCTCCCTGGCCAGGGAGTACGCAAGCCCCTCCTCCTGGGGCTCGCGCGGTCCAGGGGGACTTTTCCCCCGGACTGGCCCCCCATTTAGGGACATCCCACCCCATGGCCTCGGGGGGCCCAGTCTTCCTATATACATCCTATATATCCTATATCCGGACTATACACAATATACTACCCTATGTACTATATACAAATCAAGGAAGTGGTGACTGGTCACTTCCTTGTTGAAGAGCCACCGCTAACCCACAACCGCCTTTAAATTGTGGACCCTACTCAAAGTAGTTCAAGGTGGCGTCAAACCTTCTTTGGGCAGCTCTTCTGTGGATATCCCCTAAAGGCTCTGGTTTCCCATTTGACTTCACTAGTGTATCTTTGGATAACAATTTAACCACAATGTTGGGAATGGATTTGATTGGGAATAAACTTAACCGCCATATTAGGAATGTGTATTATTGGAAACCAGCTTAACCGCCGTAATAGAAATGGATTATAAGTTAGTATGGTATTCTAAAACAAACTCAATTGAAAAATATACTCACTTTATACATCGTGATATGATTTATTATCATTCATATCGATGATTGATGATGGATTGATGTTGTATTGATATAAACAACAAGAAAGAAGAAGAAAAAAGTGTTGTAAAAAAGTTTTTTTTTTGGGGAAACTTGATCTCCTTTTATAGTTGTTTTGTTTTGGTACAGGCGGGTAATTCTGATAACACAGATATAGTGTGGAGTTTATATGTAGATTGAAAGCGGGGAAGACTTTATTTTGCTTGTGTTTTTGACAGCAGAGACTTAATTTGTGCAGTTTATATGTGTACTGAAAGAGGGGAATGATCTTTTTTGTTTGTGTTTGTGTATTTTTTTTACAGCCATTTTTTTTGACAGCTGTTTGGGCGGCTATTTCTTTAATTATGAAGTCGACTTGTTTAATACTTGAACTCTAATAAACTCGTATTAATGACCTGCTATCATTGGTTTGTGCAATGAAAGGAACAATAGTTATATTTCTATAATAAAAATACTATAAAACCCTATATAGATTTCTACTACTTTGTATATATGTTTTAGTTATCAGTAGTATACCAAATACCAATTATAATTAAATATAATCCAATAGGACAAAACTATTCGTAGTAAGTAACATATTAAATTTGAAGTGTCATATAAATCATGTTGAAACCATATATCATAGATTATTGGGGTGAAATTATTTGTTCAAGTATTATGAATAATTCAGTGTACAGTGGTATTAATAAATTTGACCACCCTAGTGTCAACCCTTTTATGCAAATACTGCAAATAATTCTGTCGCGCCAGTTGTCACACATTCAGCCAGTAACGAACCAAATACTGCCTGAAGGACGTAAGTGTGACAGCTAGGCATTCACACAACAACTTTGGAAGACATTATAATTAACGCAAGTGAATACCCAGCTCATACATAATAATTCAGAAAAAGAGATAAGTGAACCTATAACTGACGGATGCATATTCGTCCTATTATTGGTAACATGTGCGTTATTCAAAGGTTAGAGAGATCAAAAGAAAAAATATTAAATATGTATTACATAGGCTTAATTAAAGGAATAAACGGATCAATAAGAAGAACTAGAATCACTCACCAAACTGACTTCTAACTCTACGTGAATGAGTCAGCTTGTGAGTATTGACGAATAACAGGAACATATCAGAAAGAACATTAGTGTAACTTGACACCTTTGAGAACATTAGTTTATTTTATTAACGTGAACTGCTGAGCACTCGATAGTTATTACCTGAGTGTGTGACACCAGTCTGGATTGCATTTAAAATAGACTTTCTACTATTGTAGGTATGACGGCATACATTGTAGGTTTATATTAGCTTTTACTACATTACTGCTGTATTGATATCTTATATTTCGGAACGTTAAATTGGTTATTTACTGCGTGCATAATAGCTTGTATGCTTTTTTAAATCTTAAGCGAATACAGTATCAGCTAGTATTTATAGTCTTCCCCACATTCTGGTAAATAATTGTAGTTATCAATCATCGTGTTTGTCTATTTTCTTTAATAATTCAAAGTCGTGCCAATGTTTCAATATGACAAGAAAAAGTACCAAATGTGGGAAACTCCATCATGTCAACACCAATATTCCACGCACTATAAGTCCCGCATCTACAATATCCCATCAACAGGGACTGCATAAAAAAAGAAATATCATCTGATTGTCATTCCAAATCTAAACTAAATATAAGAAGATTCTATTTAATGAGCACCAGAAATAAAGAACCATTTGTCAATAGATTTGTCAATTGGAGCAGCTGGAGCTGGGGCAGCAGCTGGGGTTTCTTGAGCAGCAGCTTCGGAGTAAGTTGGGGAAGAAGTCAAAGTAGTGTTAGTCAAGTCAATTCCTTTGGAATCAACAGATTCACCTTTGATCAATTTTTCCCAAGCTTCAGAACATTCACCAATGACTTCTTCAGCATATTTCTTGTTTTTACATTCACCAGAGAATGCAAATTGATTTTCTGGTTTACCATCTGGGATTTTGTAAATTCTGAACCATTCGTTAGTGGCTCTCAATAAACCTGGCAAATGGGTTTCAACATCTTCAATGTCGTTCAATTTTGGAGCCA
This sequence comes from Candida frijolesensis, assembly GCA_030557105.1. Classification (NCBI taxonomy): domain Eukaryota; kingdom Fungi; phylum Ascomycota; class Pichiomycetes; order Serinales; family Debaryomycetaceae; genus Candida; species Candida frijolesensis. The sequence continues at coordinate 17,853 of JAKTVH010000004.1, read as the reverse complement.
ATGGATCATTGACATCAATGACAATGACTTTCCAATCGGTTTCACCTTCATCCAAAAGAGCCATAACACCCAAGACTTTAACTTGTTTGACTTCACCAACGGTTGCAACTCTTTCACCGATTTCACAGACATCCAATGGATCGTTGTCACCTTTGGCTTTGGTTTCTGGGTGAGATTGATTTGGATCTTCCCAAGTTTGTGGGAAAGCACCGTAGTTGTGAATGTAACCGTGGTGTGGGAAACAGTTACGGACAAATCTCAATTTACCCTTTTTGGTGTCTTGAATAATTGGGTTCAATTTGTCTTCCTTGGAGATTTCCAATTTAGCGTTGGTCCATCTTGGAACTTCGACAACCATATTCAAAATGGTTTTTTCTTCATTAGCGTACAATGGAATATCGTGGAATGGAGAGACTGGCTTACCATCTTTTTCAAGGTAGACTTTGTATTCCAAAGTGTTAGCAGCACCGACTTGGCGAGTAGTGTAAGAAGACATTGTTTTAATCAAAGTAACTTAACTGAAGGGATCCAATTGAATGAAAACTTGATTCAATAAAAAAAAAAGGGGAGAAAAAAAAAAGAAAAGAACAAAAAAAAATTCAAGTTTGTTAAAAATTGAAAAATATTTATTGGGTATTTCGATTCACCGAGAGCCAACAACAAAAACAACAACAACACCACTCGAGTCGTGTGGCTATACCAAGAAAATTTTCTTCTGCATCACGTCACGTGGGATATCGTATTATATGTCATTTTTTTTGCAGTACGTTTGTCTTTGTCTTTTCTTGCACCCTCTTAACAATGTAATCCACGTAGCCAAGATTAGTATCTTGTATGTTAGTCACATTAATCTCGGCCCTCTTGAGCATATACAAACCCCTAGTTAATTCCCTATGAACCACAGTGCTAATTTTCAGGTAGTTATTGCAAAGATTAATCATTATTGCCACATCTCTTGGGGCGATAGATAGCCACGTTGATGGATGGGAATCCATTAAATAGATACCACAATATGAAACATTGCCGAGTTGCAGATTATATTGTTCATAAATGTTTATTCCATAAACATCGGAATCGAAAAACCCCAACAAATCACATTCATAATTTTTTTGCAACCAAAGAAGGAATCGTAAAGTTAGCCGATCACAATATCCTTTTCCTGTAACCACCAAGAAATTGGACAACGACAAGCCACTTGTGTTGTGAGATAAATGCGAACACAAATATTGGAAAACAGAATCTTTCTCCACAATAATGATTGTTACTGGGGGTTCCCCCACGACACCACTTTCACCAAAACTGTGAACAAAATCAATAGGAATCAAAACAGGTTCACATTTGAATTTCAAAACTTCAAAGAAATCACCAAATACCAAACCTTTCTGGGTGGGGTGGATGTTCAAATCATCACAAAGAAACCAACCCAAGCAATCTTCAATAAGGAGCTTCAAAAGAAATTGACATTCGGATTGCTTATGCAAAAAAACCTCGACGTCTTGATAATAAATATCTCTTATTGTCGTTAATTTGTTATTGGTGTGCAATTGTTTGAGCAAAATTTTGATTATCTTGCAAATTGCTGCGAATCGGCGTAGTTCATTTTCATTGGTAGAAAATTGTGAAAAAGACCGTGTTTTCCTAGTCGATTTAGAATGGATTTCCAGTACTAAATGCCGAAGAATAATGGTGGTTGACAAGTAACATGATAAAGAATTTTCAATCTGGTGCCATATTTTTTGGATAAGTTGCAACTTGGATCTGAATGGTGTTAGTTAAGTGTGTCCCTGTCAAATTGAACATCCCCAGTTTTAACTTACAATGAATCATCAGCAATTATGACGATTGAGGTCATGACTGATTTTCAATGAGAATGAATCATCTTTTAGGTTGCTTTTTTTTTTTTTCAAATTTGTTGCCATGATTAGTAAAGAAAGAAAGAAAGTGTTGCCAAAACTCCGCATTTCATACCATAGCCCCGTTGGCGTCGGTCCCGCAGATCTGCGAGTTTTATATACAAAAAAAAAAAAAATAAAAGAGATCTTTTGTAACCCTCAGATTTCTTTCTCACAAGGCTTTGATATATCTAACGGACTCTGATATTAAGCGGGGCTTAGATAACACACTATCGGAATTAACAATGTAACGTATCGATTAATAATAACTAGTCTTAATAAACCTCAAGGATCGAACCCCAATATACTGAATGATCTAATTCTTGGAAGCCAGATATTGTGCGTGTGAATGTAACGAAAATACGACCCTCTGACACAGAAATCAGAGCAAAGGGGAAAAAAAAAAAATAAATATATCTGAATGGAACGGAAGAAGAAGAAGAAGAAGAAGAAGAAAAAAAAGAAGAAAAAAAAAAAAATTAAGGCGAATATATCTCTCTTCTAGAATCTATTCATAGATCAATAACCGATTTACGGAGATTTCAACAAACCACACGAGACCGAGACCAACCAGACAAGAGCCATGACGTATGTGAAGCTAGTGGGTCGTGATGATTGGGATAACACCTTATGGAACAATTCAAATCAGGCAAGATGGGCATTTTTTGCCATCTTTGTAGTATTAATAATAGTTGTTCTTTTAGGAACAATCAGGGTGAACAAAAAGCGAGCTCAACATGGATTACAGCCAATGTATGGCACCAGATGGATGACTCCTCCTTCTTATAGACAATCACAAACACAATATCAACAACCGGATCATGTAAGGGATCCGGATTTGCCTAGTGCGTACGTTCCGACATACACGGCTACTGCAAATGATATGGATATGGGGTATTATGATGCTAATGGACAATTCCATGCCAATCCGAATGTTAAGCTGGCAATACCTAAACCCCCTCAGGCTTATCATGTATCCAATGAACAAATTAATGATGAGAGGGGTCCTGTTAGTTCAAATCTTCCAACTGATTTACATGATACAGATAGTGATAGCATAGGCGATATGTACAGACGTCCCGCGGGACCACCACCAACAGCAACTAGAAGAACAACAAGTACTTCCTTGTCCAATGATAATACTGACCATGCAGATAATGACGATTTCACTCGTCCTAGGGGGCCTCCTCCTTCTCATGTCCCTCCACAAACGTCAACCACAATAACCACTGAAACTGTGGATACATCAGAAATTGGGCATTATGAAGCTGTTCCATCGTCGTCATCAAACGGAGACAGTTCTGGTGATTTTTCTGATTCAAAAAGGAGTTATCCAGACGAAAAGAGGAAGTGATACGACTTAAACACCACACTTTGTAATTGCTTTTTTTTTTTCAAGATTACTAGATAATCAATTTTCAATGGACGATTAAATATATATACATATGCAAGGCTGGATAGTACATCTGTCTCCCCGTTCTCCTTTCTCCTTTTTTAGTTTAGTTTATTTTATTTTATTTTATTTTGTATATTTATTATAGTTTTAGATAGTTCAGACCAAATTTTCTCCATTATTTTCTTAGTGACAATAGGAACCGACTCTTGTGCTTTAATTCCATGTAATAAATAAAATGACGTATATCAATTAATCAACGGTATTTCCCTATATACTCAAACTCCGGGGTATGTCTTTTTTCCAATGTTAATCTTTCCATGGAATCAGTGACTCTAACTCTTGCATTTCTTTCTTTTAAAGGACTCCGTTGATGAACATCTTCTAATGCTCTAGGTCCTTGCGGTCTCCTTGTCTGCTGTTCCAATCTACGCTTAACTTCTTGATCAACCACCAAATTAAATTCACGTTGGTATTCCATCCGAACTTCTTTGGCTTCCAATTCTATTGCCTGTTTGCGTAATTCGAAATCATCAATCAATTCTTTTTCTAATTCCTTTTGTCTCTTCTCAAGATACTTCTCCCTTTTACTTAATTCCTCGTTCCTTCTAACCAATTCTTCATTCCTTCTTATGAAGTCTTCATTCTTGCGGATCAAATCTTGTTTGAACTCTTCCAAATCTTTACTAGTCTCCTTTAAATCTTTGCTTTTCTTGAACAATTGTTTCTTGTATTCATCAAGATTTTCACTCATATCTTTCAACTCCATTTCTTTTCTTAAAAACCGCACTGCCAAGGAATCGATCAAATCAAAACAAGTAGGACGGGAACTGGGATCAACAGTTATGCATTGTTTGATTAATGTTCGTAATTGTGATGAATAAATATCTGGTATTTCCTGTATAACTCCACGTTTGATTTTTGCTTGTAATTGTAAATGAGTCTTTGCCTTGAAAGGTGGTTCCAATGTACATAATTCATACAATACGCATCCTAATGACCAAATATCACATACGGGGGAATACGGATTGTCCAACAACACTTCTGGTGACATGTAATATGGGGTGCCCACGTATGTTTTAGCAAAGTCATTAGCGGCAGTTAACATTTTAGCCAATCCAAAATCGCCTAGTTTGATGCACGATCCAACAAAGATGTTATCCGGTTTGATATCGCGATGAATCACGGAATTGGTATATTTTGGTTCAGGGGTTTTGTTGAACAAATTAACTTGGTCAGCATCAACCCCATAATGACATCTATGCAATGCTAATAATATCTGTACTAGAACTTGCCAGATGAATTCTTCAGGTATGCTATCTTTGTTGGATTTGAAATTCTTGATAACTTTGGCCAAATCCCCACCTTCACAATACTCCATATATATGTGAATAGTTTTCTGTTCTGGGATATGGTCATGCCTATAATATTTTACAATATTGGGATGGTTTAGTTCTCGGAGAATTCGTAACTCGGATATGATATGGTTCCTTTCTTGCATGGTCATGGAAGTGTATTCGATTTCTTTTCGTACTAGTATTTGGTCGTCATCCTTGTGACGCACCTTACGTACGGTACCAAAGGAGCCTTTACCAATAACTTCTAGTGTTTCGTATTCATCAATTATGGCCATGGGTGTTAAAGGGGGAGGGGGGCTTTTTTTATTTTTTCAAAAGTAGAACAGCATGGGCAGATAAAGAGTCTTTTGTTCTTTTTTTTGAGTTTATGATTTGTGGTGCCGTATTCTGCTTGGGTGAGATTAGGAAGATTTTGATTTTGTTGCCTATTAAGACAAAGACAAAAACAAAGCTGCACATTCCTCGCAGCTAAAAAAAAAAGCGAAAAAAAAAAAAAAAAAATCCTGTATAAGTCATGTCACGTGATGGTTTTTAAATTTTTTTTTTTTTGTACTTGACTGTCCTCAGTGTGGAAGGAGTCGTGTCGTATTGCAAATATAAATGGTTAGGCGAACTCTGGCCAACTCGAGTCAAATAATAACCATGTTTCAACGAGAAGATGTATAATGGTTTAGTATGTGACATTAAGGTGTCTATGTCTCTGCATACCACCATTGGCAGATATGAGAGTAAATGGGTGAGAATTTTTAGTAATGGGTTTGAGATCGATTTGCCAGTCGCTTCGACAGCAGGGGTATTAGATCCGATGGGAAACGAAAAGAATCTTCTTTGTTCATTTCCATTGTTTGTTGCAGAATGCTTTATATCATTTCCAGAGGTACCAAATGCTTGTTGTAAGGTAATAATCTATTCGTTAATCATCATAAATCTTGCGCTTATTTGCTCGATATCCGCCTCAAAAAATAAAAGCTTTCTCAAGGTATGTTGTTCCACCGAAGCTAATCTTTGTGTCTGTATCGGGTGCATGAGGAAGGATGGGGGGATGTGTTCGGAAGATTGGCGTGCGAGAAGCGAGAGACGGCAAACGGCAGAGGAGGGCGAAAGTGCATGAAATTGGGGCGTAAAAAATTTTTTTTTCTATTATCTTTAAATTTGGGGCTGTCTCGCACTCTGGCTGTCTCAACCACACATTTTGGAGGGGAAGCGGGACCCCAGATATTAAAAACAGCAACCAAAAAAAAAAAAAAAAAATTAAAAATTTTTAGTTGTTGTCTACAGAATACAATACAGGAGATAATAATAATAAACTACAACAGCCACGATTAAGTCGGGGTGAGAAATGGAGGAGGGGAGATTGTCTACAGAGTTAGAGGTGGAAGTTATCTGCCCCCCCCCATAATAGAAAACAAGAAAACCTCTCTTTCGCCAACCTTCCCAATGAAACACCGACATAAATTATATTCCTACCACCACCAGACCGTTCCAGGTTACACCGAAAATTTTACTAATTGGAATTTCTTTTTTGTCATGTCAGTCTTAGTGTAACTCTTATTGTAAGACAAAAGTATTTATTCTAACGAGGAGAAAAGATTTTTTTTTTTTTGATTTCCTCCCCACGAAAGAAGAAAAAAAAAAGAAAAAAAAAATCCATCAACAAAAATATAACACCACCACTATTTCTCTCTCTCTCCTCTTTCTTGCCCTCTCTTAGTGCATTTCTCTTGCTTTTACTATTATAAGAATCTTGGTTCCCCAATGAATGTTATAGACCAACCGAAATCCAAAAAAGACCCAAGCATCAGACCCTACAAATGTCCCCACTGTGAAAAAGCATTCCATCGATTGGAACACCAAACAAGACACATTAGAACTCACACTGGAGAAAAACCTCATCAATGTACTTTCCCCGGATGTTCCAAAAGATTCAGCAGGTCAGATGAATTAACTAGACATCTGAGAATACATACAAACCCTAATAGCAGGAAGAATAGGAAGAAAAAGAAGGATGTTTTGGCATCGAATTCTGACGTAACTTCTCCAACTTCATCATCTCCAACTCCAATGGACACAGGTTCAGTTGTTGCACCACAACCGCAACACGCCACACCAACGTCCACAGCAAATACTACTACTACTACAACAACAACAACAACAACAACAGCCACTTCTACCAACCAACAAGAACTATCAAATGACCAACAACTGTTAAAACAGGAACAAGTAACGTCATCGCCTCCAAAAATTTCATTGCCTACCCCAACCAGGCCATTGTTGAATAAAAATGTGTCCACCCATAGTATAGATGTACTTGCATCTGCAGCCACAGAAGAACTAAGAATGATGGAATCCAAGTCCCTTCCATCTTTGACTGACTATTTTGGTAAATTAAATAATCCTCAAATCACCACGACCACCAATACCATTACGACCACCACGACAGGTGGCAATACTACGGGAGTGAAAAATAATCTTAACAACAGTATTAATAGATCCAATTCCCATTATAACTTCACTATGGAAAAGCCAACCTTCCAGTTCCATGACACCACCAATTTACATTACCTTTCAAATCTTGCCTTTAGAATGACTCCTGTTAATGTCAAGACTCATATACAAGAAGATTCCGATTTAGATTATGTTAAACAAAAATTAAAACGATCAAGGCCAAATTCTCCAGGGACAAATAGTATGATGATGATGGCATCGGCAACCTCGACAATTAATACGGCGAATAATAGTAATATTCATACGTTACCAAATAGTCCAATTTTAGGATTATCGACAAATACTACCCCCAATATATCTGCTAGCAATAGTAGTACGAATTTAACATCATTGGCTATGAGTATGACTCCTGCTGTGGCTGTGGCTAATAATAATACGAATAATAGTCATCTTGTTATCAAATCGTCGAGCTCGCTACAACAATCTCAATCCGCTGATGCTTTACCTTCGATTAAAAGCTTAAACCTACCTGAATTTACAAAATAAATAAAATATCATAACATAAAACCAATTAAATTAAAATTGGTTAAATGAATAGATTCCCACATTTCTTCTCATATTTCGCACCTTTTTTTTGTTTTTCTAATAATTTGTATGTACTACTAATATAATTTTCAAAATATATACACACATATATGTATTTCTGTTTTATAAAAAAAAAAAAAAACAATACTTCATCTTTATCTTTTTAATCAATTTCTAATTCTTTATTCTTTATTTTTCTATATGTACAATTTATATACCAACTTGCCAGATCTCATTTTCATCTTCGATTCTATCACTAAATAAAGTTTCCTCATCTCCACCAGCTTCAATTCTTTCTCTTTCAACATTGGCCAACCTAGTAGCTACTCTCTTTGTATAATCGCCAATAGATCTAGCAACAATAGTATCTCCAGTAACAGTAGTTAAATTCTCATTTTTAAACCAAGATTCAAACACTTCATTACCTGTTTCAACCATATCAAACACCTCAAGATATGCCTTTTCTGCTGCTAATTTAATTGGAATAATTGGATCTCTAATACTGCTGAAAATACTTGGAACAGTAACATCCAAAATTTCATTAGTTAATAATTTCTTTTGTTTTCGAGCAAATGTTCTAATTACAACTAATGATAATCTTCTTGTATCAGGAGATGAAGAGGTTGGTTGCATGATGTTGATGGCAAGCTGTTTGATCAATTCAGTGATGTCAATATCAATATCTTCTCCTTCTCCAATCATTAATAGCATTTTCCCAATTGCTATAGTTGCATTATCGCTCATATAAGCATTGGTGGAATTGGCACAATTGTTGATGAATTCAACAACTTGTTCATTCTTGACATGTTGTGGACTATATTTCAAGAATGAATTAATGGCAAGAATCGAGAATTTAGAATTTGAATCATTCAATATATTCTTCAAAATACTAGTGGCTTCTTCATCGGATAAACTTCCAGCTAATGAACCAATCAAAATTGGATCCATTTCTTGTTCAGCTACAGTCAAGATGGATTGTTTGGATGCCTCACTTAAATTCTTACCTGTTTGCTCAACAACAACCAACATTGCGTTCAACATCGATTCTTTAAATTCAGAAGTCTTGATAGCATTAGTCAATTCGGTTACCAAAGAGTCAACTCTTGGTTGGAATTTAATCAAGGTACCCAACGCAACAACGGCTCTTTTTCTCAATGTTTCATTATTATCAGACAATGATCTAACAAAAGTTCTTTGCAATTGTGGGATAAATGGTCGTAAAAATTGCGGAATTTTTAATAACAAATTATTCAAGGCCACCAAAATAGCAGCCTTAATATCACTTGGAACTTTTTCACCAATAACTCTGATCAATGGACCAGTCATGATAGTGGAAAATGGTCTCAAATTGTCGGCGGGAGTCTTGTCAATAATATCAGCAATACCCAATGCTGCAGCTTCCTTTTGATTACCATACATTAAACCATGCAAGAAAATTGGCAAAATACAATTTGGTCCCTTTGGTAATTTGAATGCAGGAACATCGATACAAAGATCCAAGGTTTGTTTGGCTGGTTTGACCAATTTCTCCAAACTCTCTTTAGGTTGCTTCTTGACCAATGTAGACAATGATTCAAATGCTCCCTTGACAACTTCTGGTGAAGGATCAGCCAACGATAAAATCAATCTACTAACCATATCTTCAAGATACATCGAGTAGTCAATTTCGGTATTATCAAAAAAGTTACTCAATCTTGAGAAGATAAAAACTCTTCTCTTTGGATCTTCATCTTTAACCAATCCCATGATAATTTGCATCAATTGATGAACACCATCATCTTCAACCGATAACATAACTTGATCAATTGCTTCACTTTCCGCATCAACCAACGCATTGATAATAACTGATAATCTCTTGTACAATGCAGTACCGGCAACTGGGGCTAATGATGCCAAAGCTTGAGCATCAATAGGTGGTGCAAGTAAAGTAGGTAACAAAATTGGGAAAATAACATCTGCTTTTTTCAGCATAATATCTTTCATGGCCAACAACGCATTTGGGTCCTTCAATCTCTTCAACAAATCAGGAACAATTTCATCAATAACAACCTTACCCAATTCATCTTGTAATGCATCAAATGCAACGGCAGCTTCTTCTCTGGCGGTAACGAGACCATCCTTAATGATGTCAATGAAGATATCTTGATATTCAATCAAACCGTCATGAGATGTTGATTTGATCAATTCGGTAATGGCAATGCAAACACCTTGTCTATCGTCAGATTCTTGTAAAGTAGGCAACAATTGGCTCAATGCATTGGCACCAACACGACGAACCATTTCTCCCAAAGTTTGAGCAGCAATGGTTCTTTGAACATCATCATTTGAAGACAATCTGGTAACAACAATTGAAGTAAGTGCAGGTAAGATCTCCTTAACAGTTTTAGGAGTATTGGCCACCAAGGCTTTCCAAATATCCACCGTGGCATTTCTAACAATACCGGCAACATCGGAACGACAAACAAAAAGAGATGCCAAAACACGATCACGACGTTCTTGTCCCAAGACATCAATAAGAGTTTTGCTAACAGATTGTTGATCTTCGGTAAGTTCATTCTTACCAGAAATACCAGTGATTTGGAATAATAGGTCACCAGTAAGTTCAACAGATGACAATCTGATTCTATAACTGTCATCAGACAAACCATTCTCCAATTCTGGTAACAACAAATCGACAGCCTTTTTAGCATAGTTCTTCACGATCAATCTACCAGCTCTTAATGCAGTGTCTCTAATATCTTCATCTTGATCAGCCAACCCTTGAAGAATTGGTGGAATGATCTTATTAAGGTATGGGGAGAATTGTGAACCGAAGCAGACTGGTAAGAATAACAACAATGGCATAAATCCAGCACGAGTACGTGGTGCACTAGCAGAAGATAAAATTGTTGGCAACATTTCTTCCAATTTGGTAATACCAAGACCACAAATAACTTCTGCCAAAGCTTGAGCAGATCCTAATCTATCTCCTGCCTTGGTATCGTCTCGAAGTGTATCTAATAATTTAGGAATCAAACCTGGGAAACTATCTTCTCCCAATTTTTCAACCAATGAACCTAATGCTCTTGCAGCAGTGGATCTGGTAGCTGGGACTGGATCAACCATAGCAATTTCTAATTCGTTAACCAATTCGTTCAAATAACCACGTAAATCTTTGGCATCGACCAAAATCGCCATATTACCGACAATTTGACAAGCTTTCTTCTTGGTAGAAGCTCTATCTTTCATACCTCTATAAATGACGTGGATAATCAATGCCAATGAAGGACCATCGATATAGTGAACAAATTGAGTTTTAATCAATTTATCCAACGCATCATCGGTGTATTTAGTTGGATCACCAATAGCGTTAATAAGATCTGGAACAATGGCTTGGATTTCAGGGTTTCGAATAACTTCTCCAAATCTTTGCAACGATGCAGAAGCAGCTTTTCTAACTTCTTTGTGAGTATCGTTAAGCACACCCACAATTTGCGGAATAATAATGGATAACGAAGCTGATAACTGGGTGGGATCTAAATAAGCCATAGAACCTAATAATTCAACGGATCCTTTCTTAGATCTCCACTGAATTTCATCAAGATTTGAGATGGCTAATGGAATCAATTTTTTGACCCCAAAGGAGGTGGTGTTTTTCATGATTTCCTTGGCCGCATTATCCGTTGCAACTCTAACTTCTGGAACTGGGTCACCCAATGATTTGAGGATAATTGGCAAGATTTCCAAAACATAGGGTTCAAAATATTTACCCAAACTCTTGGACAACGTCTCAAAACAAATAGAGACACTTTCACGTTTGATAGCATCTTTTTCGTCGGCAGCATCAGTCAAGTTTCTGATAATATCAAAGGAACTTAATGACTTAATACCACTACCTTTCACCAAACCAGAAATACCGTAAGCAGCCCCACGACGGGAGGATAATTTCTTGGCAGTCCATAATTTTTCAAACAATTCATCGAAAACTTGTTGCAAATTCTCCATTGCGGGAACTAAAGGAGCAATACATTCTGAGACTGCAAATTGAACTGCCGGGGTTTCTAGACTCTTCATCAACCTATCAATAATGATCTTCAATCTTGGATCAGACTTATCCAAGTCACGAGCTAATGTACCATATAAGACAACAACAGCTTCTTTACTAGATTTGGCTAAGCTTCCTTCGAAAATAGGAATCAAAACTTCAACATTCTTAGCCCCGTGCAATTTAATGGCTTCAATACCAGCATCTTGTAATTCCTGACGAACATGTTCATCTTTATCAGAAGTCTCGACAAGGAATTTGAACAATTGCTCAACATCTTCCTGGGTGTACAAAGGCGCCAATAATTTTAAGGTGATGGCAACAGTTGATCTCTCTTCCCAACGATCTTTGTTGTCGATAGTTGATTTTATCACCAAACCATATTTGTCCAATTTTGGAGCTGGAGGATTTTTCTTTTCTTCATACAAGTCGAATACTTCTTGAAGATTCAATGCACTTGTTTGGGAGGCAGCGTCGACATAAGCTTTTGCGATTGAGTTCCTCAATCCAGCATCGTTATTTCCAAACAATTCAAGTAAGTTGAAGGTACCTTCAACTTTCAATCCATTATCTTCCCAAATTGTCTGTGCAATTTCTTTACAATTTTCATCATTATCATGGGTAGCAATAAATAATTCCTTTGAATATTTTTCCAACTCAAATTCGGCATCGATACCTTCCAAAATTGTTGATCTAACGAAAACGTGCGGAGTGATAATACTGCCTAACAACAATTGCAAGTCGCTCTCGGAAATGTTGTAAGCAATGTGTTGACACAACGACAAAAAGCACTCTTTGGATAGCTTGGCCTTGGATGGTAATTTCATTAAGGATATCACAACCTCTAAAATACTACTACGAGGGATCTTTTCATCTTCAAATGACTCGGCATGGGCAGAAATGATTTCAATCGCCAATAACAATTGTTCCTCTTCTGGATCTTCTTCAACAAACTCCGAAGTAACGGCGGTTTTGCTAGAATTTTTAATTGCAACTGCCTTACCATCGTACAATACCTTGATTAACAAAGGTAAAATGTATGATAAACTCAATGAATCCAAAGGCTGTTGATCACTCAACATTTTAATTCTGTATAAAATTCTGCCAATTAACGAAAGCAAAGGTTCTTGTTCCAAGCATTCATCTAATTCAATACCGTATGATCGAAGAGTGGCAACCCCAATGAATTTTCTCAACACTCCCAATCTTGGAGAGATCAATTTGGAAGCATTGAGGAACGCATCGACGGGATTTACTAATCCTCGTACAGTTGGCAACGTAAGCAATTTGTTAATGGCAACAGGGAACCATAAATTGGCTCCATTATTTGCAAGCTCGGCTTGATTGGTCAATTCCACAATTAAATCGATGACAAAGTTGACTCTATGAACAGATTCTCCAACTTGTTGTCTAATAGCACTTTCCTTGGCGAGTTGTTCATTAACCAAAGCTTGTTCCTCTTTAGTTAATTTCTTTGGTTTTTTCAATTCTTTCTTGATGCTTTGCTCCCATTTTTTGATTTCGTAATCTTTGGAGTTTTTATCGAGTTGCTTCTCTTTGGAACCAAGTACATCCACCACCAATTCTCCTTCGGCACCTTTGTAAATATCGATATCTTCTTGATCGAATTGAATCTTAGATATGTCCAAATCAATCAAGGAAACAATAGGTTCAATCAATTCAGGTTGTATAAAGGCGATGTCAGCAATAGCCTTAATGGCCGATGGAGATCCATCTTTGACACATTCATCAAATATAGATTGGAAATTTTCGCTAACCAATTTTCCAAGATCGATTGTATGAGATCTTCTTGCTAGAGTAATCCAATTGATACCTGCCTTGCTTGCAGGAAGAATGAGTTCTTTCAAATTCTTCTCGGAATATCCACTTAATAATGCAAACACTGGACCAAGATGTTTAATATCTCCATTTAACGATTCTTTAATTAATCCTTCACAAAGTTGATTATTCAATTTCAAAGACTTTAATGCCATCAACCTTATCTTATATGGGGCATTAGTTAAAACATAAATCCAACCTGCCGGATCATCTTTAAGCGCTCTGACCAACCACTTCAAATCAACTTCATCAAGTTTGCCAAAAATTCTTGAGTCGTTTAATAATGCAGAATCTTTTTTTGTTAATGCCAAAATAACAAAGGCACAAACAATATTTTTATTTGCAACCGAAGGGAGTGGAGATTCCTCAATTTGAGACAAGATTTTTTCAAACTCAGGTAAGAATTCTGGGAATGGGAACTCGTCCTGTTTATGAAGAACTTGTTCACCGAATTCGACAAACCAAACTCTACGTAATTTGGCATTATTGAACCCAGTAATGAACTGTTTGATAACATCTGGGGTATTAAACTTCAAAGCATGGAAAGTGAAAACTTTGACAAAACTTGCTAATGAGATTTCATTTTGATCTTTTGAAACCAATGGTAATAACAAGTTGACAATCTTTTCCGAGTCTTCAAAATAAATCAACGACTTGATGATTAAGCTCTTGGATTCAGCATTTGAGGTAGCTTTGATTGCTTTAAAAACTTCATCAACTAAACTGGCATTACTGTTTTTACTCAAAGCCAAATCTAAGGTATTTGCAGCAGCATTCCTCACTTGTTCCTTGGTTGACTTGATACCAGATACAATGGAATTAAATAATTTGGTAGTGATTTCCACTTTGATTGACAAGTTTTCAAAGATTACTGGAAGAGTATAAACAAAAGCGTTCTCTGAGGATCTCATAATTGCCTTTTCAATATGAGGTAACAAGATGGTGAAATCGGTAACTAAACTGTTAATGCAATTACCGAACAAGGACAAATCATGGGAGTCTGGCGCAACTTTGTTCAACAAACCTTGATTGATGAAAAATTCTAAAATTTCATCGGCATATTTTGTTTTGTAGATCTCAAATAACCCGGGATGTTTCTCCAATGCAGAATCTAAAGCGCCCAACAATGCAAACGATTTGTTCCTTATAACAATGTCTAAGTACTTACTATCGACAAATAAAGCGTCAGAAATTGCAGTTTTGGTGGTTTGGATGGCAGACTTGTAAATTCTCCTTCGTTTGCCTTCAAAAGAAATGCATTTGGATAATAGCTTTCCTTGAGCAATAGCCACCAAATCATCTGCTTTATCGATGGTTGCCAAATCAACAACAAAAGCATTGGCCCATTGCAAAAGGGTCATATAGTCAGTAATTGGTAATGTTGGACCATCTACTTGTTGGTTGATGAATTTGATGTATACTTGAAAATATTTAGGGTTATGTTTTCCAAGAGCTTGTAATGCAGCCAACACTTCATTTCTGGATTTCGTATCGTGATAGTAATTATATGTGTTCAATAAAATAATTGCAATCTTGTTTAAATCTTGTTCAGGGATGCTCGACAAGAGTGTTTGAATTGATGTTATGACAGGTATTCTTACTGAAAGCAATGAATTCAGGATCGCCTTTTCATAGATCGGCTCCAACTCCTGCCACGTTTCCGTCATACTGGGATGGTTGGCTTAGGTATATCTTGTGGTGAAAATAAATAGGACTCTGACAACCAACTTGGATGCATCCAAAATTTTTCTCTTTTTTTCAGTGCACAGACAGCCAAATCAAATATTTGGGCTAGTTTACACGTACTATTGCGACAACAAGAGGAAACCATTCACACTATAAATTGTGAGGCCAGTTGAAAATTTTTTTTCTAAACTCTTTTTCCCTTCTTCTTTTTCTTTTCCTTATCAACTATAACAGTCGATGAGGATAGGTTAATGCCGTTGCAGTAATAGACCGAATTGGGGAAAGAGGATCTTTACGGGTCGTTATTTTTTCAATTTGGTCTGACTCGAGTTTTATCTTGGGCGCTGTGGACTCCATTGCGAACCATTCATCACCACACAATATTCAAGTAATGGTGGAATTTTAGAAACATCTGAGGCTGTCTCAATTCCTTACTAATAGTTGATAAATCAAAATAGGAGCCAATCAAATTAAAGAAGATATAGTAATTATATATAAATGAATACATATACATATAAAGTACTAGCAAATAAATAAATAATAGAATCATATAATCATTAGATGTTTTTCGGATGTAGGTGAAAGGAACCTCTCAATAAAAGCAAATCAAATCAAAACAAAGCAAGCCAAAGCCACATTAACATTAAGTCTTTTCAAGATGTATATAAAAGCCAAAACAAAATCATGAAAAATAAAAAAAAAACCAACAAATTTAAAAAATAACCAATCTTTTCGTCCTTTTGGATAAGACAGTTTACTAAAAAAAAAACAATAATAATAATAAATTACAGAATTGACCTCTTCTTCTCTTTATAAAAAATCTATTCTAATCACCGTGTTTAAAGCAACATCTGTTACCGTAACGACAACTTCCGTATTTGGACCAATTTGCACAAGGTTTTGATCTCCATTTTGGTGGTCTATCGACGTGTTTCAATTCATTTTCACCGTGAGCAAATTGGCATTTATTACCATATGGACAAACACCCATCTTCATAAACGAAGCACACAATTCTGTCTTGTACAATTGGGTGTTTATCGTGGTCTTAAGGCCAGCAATTTGCGGTGGTGAGGCAATTTGTTCCTCTTGTTGGTGGTGATGGTGATGTTGGTGATGTTTGACTTGGTCGAAATTGAACAATTCGTCATCTTGTGGCAAGTAAAACATTGGTTGTTGTGCAGTGGAGTTTGAAGCTGTGCTTCTTGGTTGGTCAAGGATGGCTGGATGTTCATCCCACACGCTAGAAGAAGACCTTAACGGAGGGGACACCGAGATAACTGGTGAAGCATTGAGCCAGTTGGATTGGCCTTGTGTGAGTGGTTGTGGTTGCATTGGGAGTGATTGCTGTTGTTGTTGGAATTGTTGTTGATGTTGGAACAAATGGTGGTAAGGAGTATCAAACATCTTGACATGGCTGTACTTCATATCGGAGTCGTCTTCAGAAGTAGTTTGCCACAAGTCTGGCAACAAGTCTTCGAAATCAGTGGTTGAAGACGACGAACTGGACGATATGGAGGATGATTTGGTGGACTTGTTGTTTGGGTTGTAATCCAATAATTTTGAGTTTCCGAATGCAGACATCATTGTTTACGGGAATGTGGAATGTGATATGTGGAATGGAAAGGAGTATTGGTGAACAGCGTTAAAATGAGTAGTGATGTGTGATATGGTGAAAAAAAAATGGAATGGTGATGGGAACCAAGAAAAGTTTTAAATAAATAAATGAAGTAAAGTAAAGGAATAGATTAATAAATAAATGTAAAAATGAAAGTTACATAATAAAAAAAAATTTTGTTATGGGAGGGGAGAAATTAAAGAGAGGGAAAGAAGGCAGTTTATATAATTTGCGTTGATGGTATTTTAGTGTTGCTTCTTTTTCTTCTTTTCGCTTTTCGGTGTTACTGTGCCATATGCACAATACGCACAATATGGTATGGGAATATGTAAGTATGGCGTGTGCGTAAAATTGCAAACAACCAAAAAAAAAACCATCTGTTGATTTTTTTTTTCTCTGTCTCTGTCTCTCTTTCTCGCTCTTACTAAATTTACTAAATTTACTAAA
>JAKTVH010000003.1:104174-202246 GCA_030557105.1 Candida frijolesensis | reverse complement strand
AAAAACTTCCCATATTTTTGTGATGCAATTTCTTCACCATGCATTTCCAAGTTTAGACTTTCATATCTTGAATCATTTATTAATATTCTGACTCGTTCACTTGGTGGGATCAATTCTTGCAACATCAATTGTAATTCTGGATCATTTCTTAATTCTTCTAAATCTATACTAAGTGAATCATCATCATCGTCGTCATCTTCATCATCATCTCCATTGCCACCACGGTTATTGTTATTGTTTCCGTTGGAATTTGCGTTATTTTCGCCGTTGTTGTCATTAGAATTGCCAGAATTCTCTTCATTGTCGGGAAGAGGGGTGGCATTTGGATCATGATAATCTCTCTTGAATAAATAATCTCGCTTACACATTGGACAGCATGCTCTTCTTTTAGTTAACCAAGGATCAATACATTCTTCGGCATGGAAAACATGACCACATATCAACCCTCTCACAATATCTTCATCTTCAATTACTTCTAAACAGATTGCACATGATCCAGAATCAAAATGCAAACTGTGTTGATAATCATCGTCGTGATCATGAACATGGTCATCGCCTGCTAGGTCTTTTTCATCTGCTTCGTCATTCGGTACTTGAAGCTGTTCTTTTTCGTTGGATGTTGTTGTGGTTGTGACAACTTCGGCGATGTCATGCTCAACATGCCTTGATTTTGGAAGATGCTTCAATTCAATGTCATTTTCATTATGACTGGTTGATGATCCAATGGTATAAGTGTTATTGGTGGTATTATTATGTGACGTATTAGTGGTGTATAATGTAGGTAGTGAAGAATTATCATCATCATCATTTACTGTTACATTTGTATCGACATCATTGCCAATATTACTAATCCCTTGTCTATCTTTCTGCTCCATCTCGTGTTCTTCTCCTTCTTTTTCTTCTTCAAAGATAATATGACTGGTAGTTTGTTTGCCACCATTTATCCAATTGGCATAAGTCTTCTTTGGGAACAATAATTCCAATTCTTCGTTGGTCAATTTTGCCAATCTTCTACCTCTTCTTCTTCTTCTCCGTCTCCTCCTTCTTCGTCTAGCTGCGGCTTGTCTATTAATTCGTGATCGTGCAGCTAACGTCAAGTCACTTCCATGATTTAATCTTCGATCTATGATTTCTCCTCTTAGGTAATGATGTTCTCGAATATATTGTAATTGATCTCGTACTTCAGTAGTAGTGAAGATATGTGCAAAAGTATGTTCATTGACAACCGAATTATTACTACCTCCTGGAGGCGAGTCTCCTCCTTCCTCCTTCATCACTGCTATTATTGTTAGCGTTGGCATATCGACGGGCTTGGTAATTGTAGTAATTTCTCCTCGATAAAGCCGACACATTAACGCCATATTTTATCCGAACGAAATACCGTATAGTGAAGAAAATAAATAAGAATGCAATGACCACTCCTACTGCTAATGCCAAAAAGAATAAAACTGCCGAAGGAGTAGCACCTATTTGGTAGTTGTTGGTGTTACTATTATTGCTGGAGTTACTGTTACTCTGTGCAGTAGGTGACGAAGGCCCGTCTGTTCTCGTTGGGTTATTGTTGTTGGGGGGAAAACTCGGAAACGGCGAGGGAGACGACGTTGCTTGCAACAACATCGACGATGCAGTGTCTGGAAACGACATGTTGTGTTGTATGAATGATCTCCCTTAGTTATGTATGTATGTGAATTGGAGGTGATGGAAAGGAAAGGAAAGGGGACAGGATCAACTGAGTAGCAACAACAGATAAGAACTGAATAATCTGGAAATCAAACTTAGGCGTGGAAGTCGAAACAAAAAGTAATGATAATTCGCGAAAAGGAGGAGTCGTGGTTGTTAAATAAGACTTGAAATGAATATACCGGATTAGCAATTCCACCGACAACGACAGCCAAAAGAACTAAGAATCAAGAAATTTGAAAGATGAAAGGTGAAAAGTGAAATTGAAAAAGTGAAATTCAAATGTAGTAATAGTGGGAAAAGTAATAAAGTGGATAAAGGAAAAATTTTTTTTTTTTTCTTGGTAATTTTTTTGGTACAACCTTAATGACAGAATAATAGAACAAGATGATTATGAGGGGGATGTGGTAAGGGGATGGTTGTTCTGCTCCTATTATGGATAGTAACCAACAGTGGACTGTTAACTGGTGGAAGTTGATGATGATAGTTAAATAATGGCAAACAACGACAGAAACAAAGTTGAACAAAACAAGAAAGTCACTTCCGGAGATAAATGGGGGGAGGAGAAAGAACACAATCCGCCCAAAGGAAAAACTTGTCTCCCTTAAACTTTTTTTTTGCTTTGTTTTCCATTCTCTCTTTGTGTTCCTTTTTTTTTTCTTTTTTAAGCGTTCATAAGGAAATCCGGGGTCAATCACGTGATACTAATGCAACCACACTTCCAAGAATTTTTTTTTTTTTAATCTTAAAGATAACCCACGATGCCACTAGATCAAACAACTCATTATTAAGCTTATTAATATTATGCATACCTGCTGTGTATACTGTGCCTCTTTCTCAAAAAGTACACGTCTACAATGCACACTTCCAATTTTACTATTCCTTGGATGACCTATCAATACAAAAAATAAAAATAATAGTAAGAGAGAAAAAAACTGATCATTGCATGAAACTGATAACAATAAATTCCAAGAAACAATAGGACCATTACGATTAAACACAATACACAAGTGTCTTTACAATGATTATACCTTAACTATACAATATCCACACTTTATGTATACTCTCGTATCGAAAAAATGATAACATAAAAATGAAATTAAAAGTGATATTAAATCCCCACTCATCTCATTCCCCTTTCACACCCTCGGATCGTGATTAACCATAATTTTTCAATTAATGTACGTAAGAATTTCCTTCTTCAATACACATATTACATAACACTTAACACATAACCATTGCTAATACCAACATCACCACCAACCTTCTTTCCCCCCACGTTCTTCTTACTCTTACATTTATTCTTATTTCCTTCACTCTGTGCTTAGGAGATCAACCAATAAGATATAAGGTATAACCTTCAACTCCTTTCCCGCCTCGTTGATTACATTGAAGAGGCGTAGCAGAGGTAGTTCGTTCCAAAATCGTCCCCAACACCCCAAGCCAACGGGAGAACAGACGTCATCATCATCGAGGCTCCCATTTTTTCCTATCTCCTTTGGAATTTCGCCCTTCGACCGTTGATTCTCGACTCTCGGCCTAAACTTGACCTCTTTCTGCCGCGCCTTGTTGGTGTCTCAACGTCGCAGTCATCGCCCCGTAACTCACCCTTGTTGGTAATGCGTTCTATTTAAGCAAGTTTAAAATCTTAGACATGAAATGAATTCTAGATCTGCCTAATTCAATAAATCTCAAATTATTTGCCCATATATATCTAATTGACATTTCCAGTATAAAGGGTCAGAACACACGAACAAGAAATTTAGTCAAGATTTGGTTTCTCTTTATTGGTTGAGTTTTCATCCACATGATCACTTTTGTAATAGTTTTTAGAATTGCAACGGTTAAGAACAATCAGTTACGTATTTAAAGATGATGGGAAGTAAGAAAATACAAAATGTAAGTGGATCGAAATTTGCTCAGATTGTTTCTTGATCGTATTGCTTTTTAGTATTCCGTTTCATACCAGTATACCACTTCGTTTCTTGTTTTTCGCCACTCGTTGATACCCACACGACGTCCTTCCCAAAATCACCACATGAAAAAAAAAATTTTTTTTTTAGATCATCAACACTATATCAGTCCTTCTGACATGATTGGGGTTTAAAAAAAAATAGTTACAATATATATATATATATTTATGAATATTTGAATAATACTATATATTCTTCAATTTTTTTTTTATTAATTTCTTTCAAAATCAAAATCAAGATCCAAAGGTACAAATACAAATCATTAGAACAAAATATAGTTAAAAAAAATAAAGGTACGTTTTTTCATCATTAGAATTGTCCATTTCAATTAAGAAATAAACCAAAATAAAAAAAAATTTCCATTCATTTCATTTCATTCGTTTGTTATATTTATATTACTCTTCTTTTGATTTTGATTTATTAGAATATATTTCTTCAATTCTTTTGTAAGCTTCACTTATTCTCATTCACTCTCTCATTTGATTTTTTCTTCTTTAAATTGACTATTATTTACACAACTTCAGTCAATGAACTTAAGCAGAACCTTTTGGAGCTTCCTTGTAAGAAATAGCAGCTTCTTCACCCATAGCAGAGATGATGGTAACAATCAAATCTTTACCGTCGTCAAATTCTTCTTGCATTTTGTCACCCAATTCACCTTCTGGGACCTTGACATCATCTTTGGTGTCACCGTCAGCGGTCATCAAGGACAAGAAACCGTCATCAATGTCCAACAATTGGAATTCTTGTCTGGTAACGTTTGGAACTTCCATATTGTGGGTAGATGGAGACAAATCTTCCAATTTCTTACCAGTGAAGATATCAATGGCGACTAAATGGACTTTAGCGTGACCGTGCTTACCGGTTTTAGAAGTGGACATGTCGACAATTTTACATGGTCTGTTCTTAATGACAACGTGACCGTTCTTTCTCAAAGCAGAACATTGCATTGGGAAGGTTAAAGCAGCACCGGCATCAGCGGTTTCAAAAGTGTGCTATAAGAAAAAAAAAGACATGTTAGTAAACAGTTTTCAAAAACGAATCATCATAATGAATGCAAATGTTCTTGTTTTGATAGTAGAAAAAAAATGATGAGGATGAAAATATCTGTCTGATAAATAGATGAGAACAGGCGATAGAACGACAACAAGGAGTAAAAGAAAAAAATAAATATGAAGTGAAAAATGGTGGTGGAGAAGGAGTCAAAGTGAAGAGAAGAAAAAAAAAATTTTTCCTTGTCCGTTGGTTGTCTCTCTCTCACTCATTCAAGGGAAAAAAAAAATTTTGTCCAACTCATAATTAAAAGCAACCCAAATGAAAAAGTGTTGTCAAATCATCAAAAACAACAAATTTGGGACTCCCCCATTCAATTTCTTCTTTTACTTCCTTTAGTTATCTCTTGTAGACAGATGGTCAGTAATATTCCACCTCTTTCTAAAGCCATTCCAAATCTAGGTTTCCTTTTTTTTTTTTGTTTCTCACAGACTGGGAATTTTTTGGTGCACATTAAACAAGATAAATTTTGTTCAACGACAACATTCTCCTCATTCTCATCAATATCCAGGGCAATTGATGGGTACAATTCATTATCATAACAAGAACACCATGGTTAACAATTCAACACATACTTCTTCGTCAGCCATTTTGTATCTTTAGGATTAAATAAGTAGTATACTTAAGAAAAGAAAGAAAAGAAAAGAAAGAAGAGAAAAGGAAAAAGGAAAAAAAAAAAAAATTTTTTTCAAAGCGTTTCATTTGAAATCTTTTTTTTCCTTTAGTTTTTAGTGCGAACAAATCCATCCCAACAAAATTTTTTTTAATTATGTATCACGTGACTTATATATTGGTGTATGGATGTATTGTATTTACCCGACGCAAATTTCGGTGACCAATACTCAATTCATCATTGGGTTGATTTGATAAATACACTAACTCATTTACTCATTTACTAGTCATGAACTTTCTATTTTGTGTATGCATATCATAAGTAAATGTGTTAAGTAGTTGGAATACAAGAGGTGAAGAAGAGATGAGAGGCGCAATGGACGTATCGGTCGATGGAAATAGGGACTCAATTGCTAGCCCTAATTCATTGCAATCAAATCTTTCGTGTTCCTCATCATCTCATCGCTTCTCTTCTGTTCTCATCTCCACGGCATTTCGTTACTACAGCCTTGTGTCTTTTTTCAACAACATACATTCTACAATCCCTGTTATTCTTTGGTTCTCTTTACTTAGATATTTATTAATCAAACAAAATAAAATAATACAAGTTGATGGATATTTGGATATGTGGACATTTGGTCGACTAATGGGGGAGCTAATAGTGCTAACATTCATAGTATAAGCTATTCTTCCTTCTTTATTACCCCATTTGACACACAATGAAAATTAAAACCAAAAATTAAAAAAAAAAAATCTCTATATATATATATATGTTAATATCATCACCATCAATTATCCTTTTCAATGATATCACGATGCTCCGATTTGCAAGTGTGCGGCCAGGGTAGAATATCTATAGCAATTATCATATATCATTGGTTAATAATTCGGATTTCTTGGGTTGATCCAATTCAGAAATACTTTGATCCAATCCAGATACTTCGGAATCATCTTGTTGTTGATGAACAATCATCTTTTTATTGTTTTCTAATGATGCAGATGATGATGATATGGTTGATTTTAACCCATTGTCATTGATAGTATTACCACTAATGGTACTATTCCCATTATCAAGATCCCCTTCAGTTTCTCCTTCTATTCCAGTTATTTCTTCTTTACTATGATTTCTCTTATGTTCATAAACTTTCTCATTTCTTAATTCTTCAATTGGTTCATGCCATTTATTTAAAACTTCTTCACATCGATCATGTAATTTAAAACTATCACTATATTGCAAGGTTTTATCTTTCATTATCGTTTTCAAAACTTTGTGCATTTTGGTTTTTCTCAACAATTCTTTATCAATGGGAAATTCCAATAATCGATATAATATTAATCTTGCTGTCAGTAATTCATCGGCTGTTGGTGGTTTTAAGCCAATGATATCTTTAGGAGTATTGGGTTGATTCCTTTGTATTAGGGATTTTTGAAGTTTGACTCGACAAAGCCATAATTGATGTTGCTTTTCCTTCTCACTAAGCACTGGTTTATCTAATCCTGATGACATTGCTGCTGGGGTGATTAGTGATGATCTTTTATTAACCGGAAAGTCTTCATCACTAGTTTCATTTTTAAGATTCCCACCATTTCCTGAACGGCGTTGTGATGGTGGTTTTCTCTTTAAATCTCTTGGTTCTTCTTCTGATTTGAGAGGTTTCCTTTTTCGTCCATTTCCAAGTGGTTCTGTAGATGGTTTGGTTAAATTCTTACCATTCGTAGATGACCTTCTAGGTTGAACTGACGATTCTCCTGATTCTTCATCTTCTTCATTATCACCATAATCGGCTTCATCTTCATCAGATTTCCCGTTTCTTAATTTAACTTTGATTCTCTTAGCTCTTGATTTCGCCACATTTTCATGATGCTCTTCGGCTTTTTCTTCTTCTTCATCTTCATCTTCCTCTTCCTCCTGTTCTCCCTCTTCTTCAACCTCTTCTTCTTCAAGTTGTTCTGGATCTTCTTCTTCTACTTCCTCCCCTTCTTCGTCTTCTGCCTCCTCTTCTTCATCTTCTTCTTCGTCTTCTACTTTATTATCATATTCTGTCTTGGCATCTTGTAAATAGTCCTTGAAATCATCATAATTTAACCCATCTGCTGCAGCAATGGCATTTTTAATCGGGGTTTGTTTACCTTTAACCACACCTTTGAAATTCTTCATTTTTCGTTTAATTTCTGGGGATATGTCTTTTAAACTGACTTTCAATTTTTCATCATCTAAATCATTGATACCTTTGTCAGAAATCCAATAAAAATCTCCATCAGGTATGAATATAACACAATATGGTGCTCCTTTTTTTGGTTTCAATCTAGCAACATCTTCTGGAATATCTTCTGGAGGAACCACAAATGCTGGCCATGGCGCGTATCCTGGCATTTTCGCTGATATTCTTTGCTTTGGTTTGAATTGACGAAATCCTCTTTTTGGTGGCATGATTTTTTTCCCTTTTTTTTGTTTGTCTGGTAATTAGTGTGTATACGTGTCACAGATACGTGGGAACAAGGGGGACGGGGATGAATGATGTTAATTAACTAATGGAAATAAATAAATGTTTCCTCCTGTTGTAGTGTGTTGATTCCAGTAAAAAGGGGATAATGGGAAACAATAAATAGATATAAATAAAACAACTGATTTGAATCAATAAAGGGGAAATGAATATATGACTAGAAAATAAACAAAACTGATGTTGAGGGAAACAAAGCAATAGATTCCTTGATGGTTGTTGATTTGTTCGTTGGATTGCGTGTTATTTGTTGAGTTTCCTTGTTGCTCAAATTAAGTTTTAAAAAAAGTACACTAAAAGGAACAATATGGATACGATGTCGATAAAATGAATGAATGAACGAGTAATGATGATGATAACCAAGGATGAAATGAGATGACAATAAAAAAATAAATGAATACAGTTAATAGAATAATAATAATATAAAATTTTTTTCTTCGTCCTCTTCTGTCCGTCTCTCTCCTTCTCGCTCTATCTATTTATTCTTTGCGGAAAATATGTGGGAGTTGTGAAAACTTGCGAGTAATTAATTTTATATTGCTCTTATATGGCTATGAGAAGCTGTTGGAGGCCCTAACCTTGTTTGAAGCTGTTCTTAAAGTTGATGTTGTTGACGTTGTTGGACTGGAACGAAAAAAAAAAAAGCAAATGTAGAGGAAGAAGAGAGAAAAAAAAGTAGCAAGTGTTGAGAAACCGACGCAAAAGTGAGAGTAAAAGCAAAGACAATGAGTGTGGGCGGGTGAATGAGTGAATGGGTGAGATTGCGTCTGTTTTATCTGAGCACAAATGAAACACGGGAGAGGCGTAATGTGGGAAAGAAAAGAAAAAAAAATTGAACAAATGCCGCTTATTCTCTCTTAACTGTAATGTACATAGAACTGTGTCGACCAATTGATGGATGGACAAAGGATTGGTTGGTTGTGTTTTGATAGTTCAATAATAAACAAAGAAAGAAGTAAAGAAGTTGGTTGTCCAATACACACACAAATATCCTTTACTTTGTTGTTGGTTAATTTTGGTGGGAATGATTTTTACAACCAACAGCAAAAAAAAAAAAAAAAGGAGAACTTCGAGAACGGGAAAACCAATGCCGAGAAATTTGAACCTATCACAAGATACGTCGCCTTATGATTCCCACCAATTGAACTCCGAAAAATAATTCAAACTTACTCGGTTGCAACCCAAATCATTTGTTCACCAGTAATTTATTGTAATTGTAACAGGAGTGTAACTGTAGCCGCATCAACGACATAAAATTCAAATACCTCTTCCATAGACACACACACTGCACGTTTCCATCCTGTTTCGTTGTATGTTTATTCTGGTTGGTATCGGTTATTGTTCTTGTGTTGCTCTTCGAGACCTATTGAGCCATGAAGCCGTGCGGACAATTCTCAAACATTGGTGAATCAATGAGTGACAATTTTGATCCGGTTGTCAAATCCATATCAACCAGTATTCAACTCACAATATGCATCCCCTGGTCTCTCCCTCTGCGTATTTCCACAGGTGGAATTTGTGGTGGTGAAATCCATAGCACCACATCACACGATTCCCACAAGTTCCACCTAATTCGAAACACAAAACGCATCACAATCGTATTGCGTTCTTACCCCCGAGGCAATACAACATACGAACAAAACAAATGCATTAACTAAACAACTGAAATGGGTTTAGGATCATTACGATATAAGTTATGCTAATTCTATTTACCATTCTTATGAGACGATATTTTTTATGCCGGTTGTTTAGGAACGTGTTAAGTCTTGTCGTTTAGAAGATGTTGATGAATATGAGTTGTTTAGAATTTTTAGATGAATTTTGTTGAATTGTTATGCCAAAAAGAAATCAATTAGATATATTCAATTAGAGAATGAATAATAAAATACCTTTGAATATTGATAATTACAATATGTATAATTGAATAATTTCAAATACACCTCTCTATGGAGAAGGGTAGTGTTGGTTAGGATAGGATAGCATCTGTATCCAATATGGCATTTGTTCATATGCTAGTGGGTTTAAATAAGTTGTGCTTTGACAACCACAAGCACATGTATTGCTATTAACACATCTAATGAGAGGAAGTGCAAATAGTAAATGTTTCTTTCTGTTATTGCTAGCATCAATAATAAATTATGATGTTGCACGAGTCAAATGCATTGCTTGGGCAATAAGTGGTTTTGTGTAAGCGAGAACTGATGATGTTCCACACAATGTTTTGCATCCTTCATTGATATGCTAGCTCCAATTATTTGGAATACATGCTATTTCTTTATAGATATAATACTTAGGCATTCTCTCTACTTCTCTCCCTTATTTTAATATCATATTGTTTTCTAGTCTTTTTATTATACATTTTCATCTATTTGTTTTAAATACCACATTATGCCTACCAATAAGAAAGATTCAACGAAATTTCAACTAATAACACTCAATTAAGTTGAACCAGTAATAAAAGAATTGCAAGCAAAAATAAATAAATTGGAAAAAAAATTGAATGATTTGGCTACACAGTTTCACACGATGGAAGCTGAACTTAGAAACATTAAGAAAAAGGAGTTCCCACCAAAAGACGCTAAAGTTCACTTGTTGAAAAGGCTAACAAAACCAGATAAAGAAACAGCAAATAAATCTAATGCTAACGATAAAGAAGAAAAAGAAGAGAAAGAACCAGAGCAAGAATCAGAAAACTCACCGAGTATAAGTAGATACAGGGACAGCAACAATAAAGGTTTCACTAGAGGATTCCTTGTCCACCAGGGCAAAGTAACCAACAGAGATATACCCAACTGTTTATTACGTTCTAATTGATTGCCCCCTACACATTAAGTTGTGTTGACAACCTAAAATAACTGGATAAAGCTAATTCACACTTAGGTTTCACCTCTTTTGAGATTTCAAGACATTCAACAACGTCTATTTTATGTTTACTTTTTATGTTCTTTTATTACTTACATCTTGTAGTTCAACACACGGAACAATATTCTATATATAAGGCATTACCAACCTTTTAGTTTATATCGTGTTTAGTGTTTTTTTATTCGATCAACTTATAATAATTTAAACTGTTATTTATTGTCAATCAAGAAGAGTAATAAATAACTACAAGTGTTTATACAAAGTCACAATTGTTGTATCATAACCAGTACACTTACTACTACTCTGGAAAACTCAATACTTTATATTACCTTTATTTTATAACTGGTATAGATTTTCATTCATATAGTAGGTATTTGTCCAGCACACGACTAAATTCGCAACATTTTTTTTTTTTTTTTTTCCTTCTTCGATTCCGTCGGTTCTCTTTTTATTTCTCTCACAAATCGGAAAGGGGACGAGGAGGAGGAGTTACAAGAGAAAGGCACAATTTTTTTTCATTCCCATTATAACATACTAAACATCTTTCCTACTAAAGCAACAGAAGCAGTACGCAGGCTAATTGTTGTTACTATTAATTTACATCCACACAGAAACAAACTGAAAAAGAACTCGCATTGGTACTAGTAACGGAAATAAAAAAAAAAAGAAGAAAAAAAAAAAAGTACCCTACTTCACACAAAACGTACAATACCACTACGACTAATTTATCTCCAGTAAACGACAGTACCATACTCAATTATACTCAAACACAATCTGTTAAGTATTTGGTTCCATCAGTATAAGCTTACAGTACAGTACTATACCATACAGCTGATATTGATACTATCACCAACCACACACTTATACATATACCACGAATCTGTCTGCCAACTGACACTAACTGACGCACTACTGAAACAAACAAAGGAAGAAAAAAAAAATCATTGCAAAAAAAAAAATCATTCAACTACCACATTTCAACACTAATTAACTCAACCTGTACCACTACAACCACAACTCCATATACTTTCCTGTATTTAAAGGTCCATTTATCATTGTGAACTAAATTATATTCCATCTTTTTTTTACATTCATTCCATCCAAGATTGCTGTGGCATCGCACATATCATAACCGCCCATATTACCCATATACCACTATACCAACAAACACACTTATACTCATTCACAAGCGACTCAATAGTCTGTTCACCCTTGCCAATATAGTTATAGAATGGATCATTCAAATATCCCGGTCTTTAAGAGACCTACAAAGTTACCTACCAGGGAAGAGCTAGCTGCTATTTTCACCAACAAACAACCTAAACTTACGTCCGATTCAACACCAAGAATTCTTGAACATCATCAATCCATCCAACAGCAACAGAACCGACAAGACAACCAAGATCGCAATCATAATGCAATTGCAAATTGTTATCGTCAACAAAATGATAATAAAATTGAAGAAGGAAGTTTGAATTCTGTACCCAGTAATATAATCCCCATTATTCATGAACCTAATTTAGTATCGGATTTTTTCACCGATATAACTACTGACTTAAGTGATACTAGATTGGCTTATCAAGTCAATGGGATCCTTCGAAAATTCCCTCCACCTATCCCGCCGCCAATCCCTAATCTGGCTCTGGTTCATCATGCGTCTGGTGGTTTGGGTTATCATTCTTATGATTCTCAATTTCGTTCTCAGGAAGGTTCAGGCAATGAAGGGGACGAAGAGGACGAAGAGGACGAATATGAAGATCAAGAAGAAATGGACGATGATTATGATGGTAGTTTTGAAAGGCTTGAAGGAAGTACATTGCACAGTAATAGAGGAATTATGGTTCCTTTTATTTATCCACCTCCACCAGTGGTTGATTTCGATACCTTGCCGTTTTCGCTAGCTTCATTTAAGAAAAGATATGAAAGTTTACGTAATTTATCTGCAGCAGCCCCAACAACCACAACTGCAGCGACTGGGAATGGCAACAATGGTGTCGGTGCTGGTGCTGGTACTACGACCACTACTACTAATACGACGGCTAGTTCTGGTGGTGCCAAACGAGGAAGGAAACCAAAGAATTTTAATGCTAATAATTCCCGAGGTGTATCTCCATGTAACAGTAACAATAACAAGAATTCTCATGATTCTTACGATCACGGCATTAACAAAGTATATGTCCAAGCTGCTCCATTACCATTCCCACCTCCAAATTATATGAAATATCCATTGGATTCCGACAGGGCCAATTTATTACCTCATAATGTATTTAGTGAATTGTTAGAAGCAAATCAAGAATTGCCTAGAATTGATATGGTAGTTGCAAGTGCAGCAGGTTCATTATTTGAGATGAGACAACAAGCCGACAAGGAAGGATTCAATATTTTGAAGTTTGAACTTGAAAATTCTAAAAAATCAAAGAAAAGAAGCAAATCATCTAGAGGAAGTGACAGTACAGAAACTTCGGACAATGAAGTAGGTGGATCTGATTATGATGAAACTATGAAATTCGGTGACCCAGAAGATGGGAATAGACGGAGGACCAAGGATTTCGATTATGAAGAGATTGAGCAAGATAAAAGTGAACAAGACGCACAGAATGATGACGAAAATGATGATAGTACTGTTGACGATGAAGGTGAGGATGAAGAAGGAAGAGGACGAGGAATGACTAACGATGATGAGATTTATTTCCTGAAGATTGACACTAATGAATATAATGATTTCCATGCATTGAAAGATGAGGTTAAGAATACGTTTGAAATTAATGTAACTGATCCCAAATTCACCCGTGTTAAAGGAAGATTAAGTAATATCAAACGGAATAAACATGACGCAAAAGATGACGAAGACAAGAAAGAACAGAAAGACGAAGAAATTGAAGATGTTTATTCATATCCTTCAGAAGCCATAAGTAATCTATATCGAATCGATCGAGAGGTATTTTTCCCAAGCGGAGCCAGAGAATTAGCATATGCATCAGGCACCAATAGAGACCGACGTCGAGTTGGATTGAAAAAATCCATTGAATCCATGGAAGAATTTGAACAAGACCATCGACGGGATATTTTCCAAATCAAGAAATATCAATTATTGAAAAGGATCGATGATTTAAACAATTCCAAGATTGAATTCAATAAAAATGTGATATATGATCAAGAATTGAAAAATATTAATGATGAATTGACCATAAAAAGAGACGTTGAATTGGTTGAATTGAAAATTTCGGAAAATTATGAATTATTGAAAAATTCCCTTAATTTTTATAATGATTCCAATAAAATTTATAAAATCATCAATATGGTATTGATTAATAAACTTGAAAAATTGAGAAATTTCTTTGAATTCCAAAGGAAAATGTTTCAAGAATATATCAAAAACAAACAAGATATTTTTGATTTGAATAGTAAAGATTCAAATAAATTAATCCTTGGATTGTCAAATAAAGATTATCCATATGAAATCAAAGAAATTTTCAAGAATTCAATTTATCACGATCTCGAACAAGACATCCATCCTTCTTCATCCTCGTCGTCGTCTAATGGACTATCTTCAATCCTGGTTCCCGAATTGAAATTCCACGAAGTTGATAATAATAAAACAGTACTCATTCATGATTTCATGCCATTAATAACTCCAGAAGAATTCAGTATCATAACTGGAGACCTTTCACATAAATCCCTATCCAACAGCAATAGCAAATCCAATAAGAATTCATCCAAGAGTCACCACCATCATAACCATTCTAATAATAAAAGAATTATTCAAAGTTCAATTTATGAAAAAATGTTGACTTCTGGTTCCGATACAAATCTCAGTGATAGTGGGACAGGAACTGGAACTGGAACCAATACCACCCCTGGACCTACTTCATCAACTGGCAATTTACCCAAAAGAAGAGGAAGTGGAAGAAGAGCCACGACATCAACAGGAGGTGGGTTTAGCAATGGGTCATCAACTCCAGGTGGGGTTAGTAATGCGAATGCAAGTGGGAATGTCAGTGGGACAGGTAAAAATAGTGATTTGTCTAAAGAATTTGATACGGTATATTCAGAAGCTAGTATATTGGCAAAGATTATGAAACAATTTAGTGGTCCACAAATGGCAAAACCTGATGAATTGGTACATGATTTGGAATTAATGGGGATAAAAACAAAATGGCCGGTGAACAAATAATTAACACAAATATATAGATTTGATAAAATACAAAACATCTTTTAACTATCAGTGTAAGAGAATAAAGAATAGTAGAATAAACAAGATATATATATATTTAACAGAAATAATACTAATAATAATAAGAATAATCAGGGTTAAAGTTACGTTAGGGTTGGAATTGGTTCGTGGTAGGGGGGTAGGAATAAGGATAAGGATAGGTAATACAATCAACTTTAAAAAAAAAACAAAATAATAACAAATAACAGTAATAATAATAATTATATAAAAAAAAGGGATAGGGGTAAGGATAAGGTATTGGGATATCGAGGATTGAGGTTTGGATTAGTTTGGGTGGGTTAGGATTGTTATAACTAGGAAATCATTCCAATGATAATATTTCCTAGAAAATGTTAACACAAGATTCAAGAATTCAAGACCATCTCATCTCTCGTCATAATCATGACTCTGAGATTTAATATTCTTCAAATTGAGCATAGATTGCAATCAAAACATTAACACCACCAAGAACAAAAGGTAAATTACCTAATGAATTAACAGCATAACTTTTGTACAAATTCAAATTGAGTAAAGATTTGTTAATCAACCCACTAATCAAACAGTCACAGTAACTGAATTCAATCAAATTCAATTGATTAATAACCAAATAATAAGTCAATACTTTGGACAAGGCAAAGATAAATGGATCGAAATCATGAATTCTAAATAAATATTCATCATCTTCAATATCAACAATTCTTGAAGTGAAATTGACAAAATATGAAATTATTCCAGGAACGAAAATAGAAGAAATTGACCAAATAACAAAAGTGATTATTGATTTGGCACTGAATAATGAAGAAATTTCCAAAGTTGGCAAGGTTGAGTCGGACAAATATGGTAAATTATCAAAGAAAAATTGATGGATTAATTTATTTTCATTCAATGGAACAAATTGAATGTAATTATAGATAAAAATTGAAAATTCCAAAAAAATTTGTAAATAATTTAATGTAACTGTTGATGATAATTGATCTCTTAATTTTTCACTTTCTTTTAAATAAGTTATACCTACGCAATCGGTGAATTTATAAATTTCATCAATGATGTTTTCCGATTTGGTGATTATTGGATCTAATACCCATTCTTTCAAATTCAATGGTGGAGGAGCTTCATAATCCTTGTCATCTTCATCCTCTTCATCTTCTTCTTCACCTTCATCCCCTTCCTCTTCCTCTTCCTCGTCTTCATCCTCTTCAATTTCCTCTTCTTCAATTTCAATTTCTACTCCCTCTTCTTCCTCTTCCTCTTCATCCCCTTCTTCTTGTTCTTCTTCCTTTAATTCTTCATCTTCTTCATCGTCCTCATCATCTTCATCAAGATCGACAACTTCAAGGGATTCTTTTTGTTCTTGTTCTTGTTCTTCACCACCATCTCTTAAAAATCTGTCAATAAAATCAAATTGGTCAGGATTCTCTTCAATGAAATTTTCGATATTTTGAATCAAGGTTTTTTTGGTTGTTTTGGAAGTGAAAGGAATCTTCAATTCTCTCAGCAATTTGGACAAGTCTGCCTTTGTATAATCGTCTAATGAACTCATATTGGGACTGGAAATGATCACTACTCGTAAATTGTTTTGGGTGTAGTGTATTTGTTTCTTGTTGTGGAGTAAAAAAAAGAAAAGAAGAAAAAAGGTAGATTTATACTGGAGATTTGTTTTTTTTTTGTTGTTGATGTAGATGTTGTTGTTGTTTGTTGTTGGTGATGGTTTTTTTTTTTTTTTTTTTTTTTCCCTTGTGGGTGAAAGAGAGAAAGAGAAAAAAAAAATTTAACAAACATGCAACAACAACTACAACCAACTGATAATACTGTTAGTAATGTCAATAACGCCAATAGAGCAAGAGGAATACCATGTCACGCTGTACCAATGCCATCTAATGGTATCACATAGCATAATACACGTGATTTTCTACAAATATTTGTAAACTACAGGTTGTCAACGCTACCAATTCACCACCAATACAGAGGAGAATGACACTGATAGCAATATAGCAATCTAAACAAGAATGTTAAATTTCATCTCAACTCAACCAAACTCTCTTCCTCTTTTACAAGATGCCGCACACATGGCTACTTCTGCTGCAATGAACCACAAAAGAGCAACGTGACCCGTGTCTGTTTTGTTTTAGATTTTAGATTTTTTTTGTTTTTTGTTGGGCTTGTTTTGATAAACCGATTTGTTTATTTTTTGTCTTTATTAGTCCAATATATCATTACCCAATTAAGTAATTCAATTACTCAATGCGGACAAATTTTTTCTCTGAGACAGACACGACGTTTACATCCCACAAACAGTAAGACACCGACACACAAAACGTTACGACATAGATTTGTGGCATTTTCTTGCGACATTTTTCTGTGTCAAAATTATACACAGTACATTTTCTGTTACAATTAATACTACTGTTATTATTACGGGTCTTATTAGCGAAATGCTGTTTACCTTTCTTCTCCTTTGATCTCGCACTGCTCCATTTTGAAAATCTGGAGATAAATGATAGCAATTATTGAAGGGGCAAGAGATAGAATTTGAAACATGTAGCCCATTAAACCCTTTCCCCCTTTCAAAAGTAGATATCAGGGCAAGTATAACACACATATATATACCCTTATCATCCTGTAGCCCTCTCTTGTTGTTTGGTACCTTGAACTGCGCCCAGCTAAAGTCGGAGATCAAAATCAGATCATTAGTGCAGCTTTCTTTTCCCCATACATAAAAAAAAAAACAAAATTCTGCCTCATCACCTCTAAATAAGGACGTGCACTTTGCAACAAATGTTACTAGTCTCTTTCTATCTTCTCAGACAACCAAATCGATCCCCTTACTATTGTTTATACACACCAAAAAGATTATACACCAACTTATACCTATCAGACATTGGTTATTAGTCAGAGTCAATCATAAGACCCATTATGATTGTTACCAGACTGTTGCTACGAAGGAATACCCCTAGTAGGTATCTATATCGTAGTTTAACTACATCACTACGACACCATCAACAAGTACCGCAACAAGAAGCAAAGGAACCAGAACAACCACAAGAGCAGCAACTCAAAGAACAACCAAGAGTTAACCAACTAGGTATCCAATACATGTCAGTTGATTTACACAAGAAGCTTTTCCCCACCACATCAACCACAGATTATCTAACACCAAGATATCCAAAGTTATTGGAAATTTCAAAAAGACATCTAAAAGAGAACCAATTACTAGGTAAAAAGACCAAAATAATTGAACCTATAAACATTAAGAATTTTTCCGATTTGGTTGGGAAATCACTAGATGAACATTTTTATAAATTAGGAAGTAAATCAAGTGAACCCTATCTCACGATGGCAAAAAAATTCTTATCCGAAGATGCAGATATACCAAAAAAACCAGCTATGAATGATTGGAAATTACAAAGTGGA
The DNA here is from genome assembly GCA_030557105.1 of Candida frijolesensis. Classification (NCBI taxonomy): domain Eukaryota; kingdom Fungi; phylum Ascomycota; class Pichiomycetes; order Serinales; family Debaryomycetaceae; genus Candida; species Candida frijolesensis. Next base: position 183,941 of record JAKTVH010000003.1, on the reverse strand, counting down.
TGGACAAGATATGTCGAAGGGAAAGAACCCGAGAAAGTTGAATTCCCATTGGAAGATGAATTGGTATTTGATGTGGAAGTCTTGTATAAGATTTCCCATTATGCTGTTATCGCCACTTGTGCATCTTCCGAAGCATGGTATGGTTGGGTTTCACCCACACTAATTGATGTTTACAATGGGGAGCTGGACCCCGAGAAACTTGATTGGAATCATTTGATTCCGATGAATACTAAAAAGAAAGAAAAGGTAATCATCGGATATAATGTGAGTTATGATCGTGCTAGAGTATTGGAAGAATATAGTATCAAGCAATCAAAAGCATTTTTCATTGATGGTATGGCCTTGCATGTCGCCGTTAGTGGGATTTGTTCTCGACAACGTCCAACCTGGGCTAAATATAATAAAAAGAAGAGAATGGAATCTGCCGAAGAAGAGCAAGAAGAAGAAGAAGAAAATGAAGTCGACAAAAAAGCTGGTGCTAAAGAGAGAGATGTATCAACTGCTATAGCTGATGAATTATTAAATGAAGGATTAGCAAGAGCCAGGTTCAATGCAGATGTCGATACTGATCTAGATGCTCAGGCTGATCCATGGCTTTTAAAGGGATCTCCTAATGGGTTGGGTAGTGTTGCCAAATTCCATTGTGATATTGATTTAAAGAAACAGGATCGAGATTATTTTGCATCAGAAGATCCACAAATTTTAATATCAAATTTCCACAAGTTGATGAATTATTGTGCTGAAGATGTTTATGCAACCTATAAAGTCACCAAGAAATTATTTCCAATATTCTTAAAAAGAGTTCCTCATCCGGTTTCATTTGCCGCGTTAAGACATTTAGGCAGTTTAATCTTACCCACTACTACCAAGTGGCCCGAATTTATTGAATCAGCTGAATCTTGTTACGAAGCCAATATAGCTGAAATTACTAATACTTTAAAGGAAAGGGCAATCGAATTGATTCAATATATCGAAAAAGACGATTCCGGTTTGATACCTGACTGTGAGAACGATCCTTGGTTGAGTCAGTTGAATTGGACATTAAAGGAAGTCAGATACAAGAAAGATGGAACCATGTATAAAAGACAGGCGTATTTATCCGGTTACCCTGAATGGTACCGAGAATTGTTCAAAAGCAGTAGTGGTGAAGAGATGAATTTAAGTTTAAAAACAAGGATTTCACCTCTTTTGCTTCGATTGAAATGGGAAGGCTATCCATTGATTTGGGTCAATTCTCAAGGTTGGTGTTTTAAAGTTCCATACAACGAAGAAACAATTGCAGACTTAGCTGATAGAAATTATATCCAGCCTGAGTTACCGGAAGAGGAAATGGACATTATAGATTCGTTAAGGAGTAATGGTGAATCCCATGTTTTATTCAAAGTGCCACATCCTGATGGTCCCAAAGCAAGATGTACCCAAATTTTATCCAAGCAATATATTCGATCATTCGATGACGGTGTCTTAACTTCTGAATATGAACCTGCCATTAAGATTGTTAAATTGAATAACGAAGCTTCGTATTGGGCAAGTAATAGAAATAGAATTAAGGATCAATTTGTGGTTTACAACCAAGAAGGTAAAAACAAATTTTTTGAAACCAAAAAAGAATCAAAGGAGCATGAAGATATGGCAATTATTTTACCAATACTAGCTTCTATGGGGACAATTACCCGTAGAGCCACTGAAAACACTTGGTTAACTGCATCCAATGCAAAGAAGGATCGTATTGGCTCAGAATTGAAATCCTTAATTGAAGCACCTAAAGGTTATTGCTTTATTGGAGCCGATGTGGATTCCGAAGAATTGTGGATTGCTTCGTTGGTGGGTGATTCTATGTTTGAAATTCATGGAGGTACTGCATTAGGATGGATGACGTTGGAAGGGGAGAAATCAGAAAAAACCGATCTTCATAGTAAGACATCCAGTATTTTAGGAATATCAAGAAATAATGCTAAAGTTTTCAATTATGGAAGAATCTACGGTGCAGGAATCAGATTTGCTTCACGATTATTGAAACAATTCAACGCCAAGTTAAGCGATAAAGAAGCTGATGAAATTGCGCAGAAATTATATGATAGTACTAAAGGAATGTCAGGTAAATCGAAGCATTTTGGTCCAAGTCAACCAAAATTATATTATGGAGGAACGGAATCCATCATGTTTAATGCGTTAGAAGCAATCGCACAACAAGACGAGCCCAAGACTCCTGTTTTGGGAGCAACCATTACGGATGCATTGAATGCTCGTAATTTACGAAGCAATAATTATATGACATCTAGAATAAATTGGACAATTCAAAGTTCCGGAGTTGATTATTTGCATTTGCTAATTATTTCCATGGAACATTTAATTGAAAAATATGCCATTGATGCCAGATTAGCCATTACTGTGCATGATGAACTTCGATACCTTGTCAAAGAAGAAGATAAATATAAGGCAGCATTATTGTTACAAATTAGTAATGTTTGGACCAGAGCTATGTTTTGTGAGCAAATGGGTATAAAAGAGGTGCCGCAGTCATGTGCATTTTTTTCCGAAGTTGATGTTGATTTTGTATTAAGGAAAGAAGTGTCTATGGATTGTGTTACGCCAAGTCATCCAACACCTATTGGACCGGGTGAATCATTCAGTATTGGGAAATTATTAGACAAATGTTCAAATGGTGAGATACTTGGGGAAAATGGCGGTGACAAGAAAAAAGTAAAGCCACTAACTTTGAGAAATATTCGATATTCAAAACGTGACCCTGTAATTTATAATTTGGATAAGGAATTGAGTCAAATGGGTAAAATTGCAAAAATCAAATTACAAAGTTCAAATGATAAAGAAGAATGGAGGAAGAATTTGAATGAATTTGGCAAAGTTCTAGTACAGGACAAACAACAGGCGAATGTGAATAATAATAATAATAATAATACCTTAAATGATGCTCCTAAACGGACATACAAGAAAGCGAAGAAAATTGTTGATTATGATTTGGAAGTGAAGGAACCAGAGGTGATCAAGAATCGGAGGCAACTTACGGAAGTAAAGACAAACACAAAAACAAAAACACAAAAGGGAAACGTGGAGGAAGGCGAAGAACGCAATTATTCATCGTTTCCAGATCACATGGGAGCTTCGTCGATAAATAAAACTTTTCCAGTTACACCAAAGAGATCGAATTCAACTAGTTCTAGACATTCCACACCATTATCTTCATCAAACATAACTCCAGGATATTCAAAATCATATGTGCCTAGTGTGACTTATAAAAAATATAATGGATCCATGTTTGAACCCACGATACCATCATCTTCAAATTCAAGACTTGGTGTCGTTCCACAACGGCGTCATATATCTACATATGCTTTCCCAACAACAAAACGACTAGAACAATTACATATATTGCAGCTTTCACGGGATCGACGACGACGACGGTGACAAATATAAAATTTTCAACTATCAGAAAATTGAAAATGACTTAAATTAATGGTTTATGAGAATGTCATTGATCGTTGTTTGTTTATTTTATTTGGATAATATGTATTATTTGAATTTATGATATTGTTGTTGTCGTTATTGTTTTTTATACTCCTTCTCCATGAATCCCTCATCCATACCGCAGTTAACTCCATGTTTGACCTTTACTTGATTTGCTATTCTAAATCTTCACCCCAGTTCAAGTTAATGTATCTGGTGAAGTTTCCATGCTACCCGCTTTCAAAAGTATCAACTACTGCTACCAAATCAAGAGTGTTGAATTTTACTTATGATTATTATTATTATTATTATTATCCCCATTAAGTGTAATTGGGGAGACAAAAGTGTTTGATTCTTATTACAAATGTTATTATTATTATTTTTTGCAACCTCGAAGATATATACGAGGTTATATGTTCATTAAGAGTTTATGCTATTTTCTTTAGAGAAAATGGAATGGATTGAATGATTGAAGATATCAATTGATTGTGAAAATATAAGGATTATTAATCCAATCATTGAAATTATCAAATTTAAACGTGAACTTATTCCAATCCCTTCAAGTTCCAATTTGTGTTATTGTTATTATTACTTATTATATGTGAGAAGTTAAAACGATTTTGAAAAAGTTGTATTTTATTCAAATATGTATACGTATATTTATTCCAAATATTTATATACCCCAGACTGAAATCTAAAAATTGTAAATAGGATTGTCATACATTGTAGCAAGCATTTGTTCGAACATTTTTGATTATTCTTATTCGTACTCTCAAACCTCAAAACCAAGTAAATAGCTTTTTTCACAAAGGGCGCAAAATCTTCCAAATATGCCCTGTATTGGGGTCACATTGAAGCCATTGAATCAGACGTTCAATTTAGAGGAAGAATCGCAGGTTTTTATCAGTCAAAAAGTCCATTTTGAACCTATTTGTATATGTGACCAAAAATAAAAATTTTGACAGAGGTTCCCCTGCGTGGACTCAAATGCCCAATTTTTCGGGACTTTTGGAGGGTAGTCAACCCTCCGGCCATGGCACAGTTGCTTGCCGTCCTCATTGTAAGCTTCAATAATCCCTTGGACGGCCCTCTAGATAGAAAAAGGAAGGAAAGAAGTGGTGACTAGACACTTTTCCCACTGTAAGGAAGCTATGCTAGCATCGGACCTGAATATGTGCTATCTATATGGGTGAAATACTCATCTAAGAAGCTGTAGTGATTTAGTTGAACCAGTTATTGATTGAACCACGACCTATATGGATGGATTGGACCATAAATAGATTGAATTATAAAGATATGGATTGAATAGGGATCCAATGCATTCAGCTGGTAACTATATGGCGGTTAGATTATTAATGGGATAAAACTTCAGCAATAGGAACTTGCATTAAAAGAAGAAAGGATTTGTGCCATTATGACTGGGATATATGATGGATTGATACAATTCTTGTTAAAATCGCAAGAAGGAAGAAGGACAAAGTGTTGTAAAAGAGTAAATTTTTTTGAGGGATTTTGTTGTGGTTTGGTAAAAGATGGGTATTTTGTTGCAAAATAGATATAGTAGTGCAGTTGTATGTTATCGTATATTTTTTTTGGTATGGAATTATTTGGCCAAGTAATATCAAACTTTTAGTGTGATTTGGTATAAATAAATTTGTCCACATATACATTGAGCAATTTTGTCACACTAGTCTCAATTAAGTGTAAACAGACTGTAAACAAGGGGACCAAATTCATTTTTGTATCCCGAACCATTTCAAGCAGTCCCTTAGTTTGTATAGGATAAGACAAGTGAGAATAGCATATGTACGATGATAGTAGTACTGGTAAGTTGGGTGGTTATGTAGTTGGTTAGTTATTCCTCGGAATAATAGTACTATTCCGGTTTTGTGCCCTAGGAAATGTATATCCTTCGGCAATAAATTTTTTTCGTTCCGGTTACTCTCCTCCTCCCTTCGCTTTTTGTTCTCGGGCGAGGTTCCACCCAACCATCCCCTCTCCGTCCACTCACCGCACCGAAAATCTTTTAGCATTTTTTTTCCTTCTGGTGGCACTGTAAAGCAAATTAATTTTACTGCGTAATTTAAGATGAGGGATTTTTTTTTTTTCCCATTTCATTTCGATGCAGTTACAAAAGCAGATAAATAATAAACAAATAATAAAGGATTAAACAATGCACTACCATAGTATGTATGTATGGTTGAGGGTTTTCTTTTTTTTTTTGAAAAATTCTTATGTTACCGCTAATTTGAATCCACAGTATTCACGTACCAACTCCAGCACCATCCCTATCTCTTACGTTTCGGTTTTGTTATTTGAACTAGCAGCTGGGTAGGTGTCCGCGAGACAGAGTGGATACCACAGGGAGTAAGAGTTTTTGGGGAGCAGTCCGGATCGATCGGAAGTTGAAGCATGGAGAGAATGTAGAGAGGAAGTTAATACATACAAGATTGTCTACAAACTACATGACATACACAAAAAGAAACAGAAATGAAGATGAGGATGAGAACAAGAAAAAGAAAGAAGAAGTGGAGGAATTGACCAGTTATACACTTCTTCTGCAGTATACCCCTCGGAAATGAGAAGCCATGGGTACTTTTCAATATGGAAAATTGCAAAACAGAAAAGTAAAACCAAAAAAAAAAAAAGAAACAAGTTGATAAGTTAAACCCAATTTCTTATTAATTAATTAACTCAATGCAAAGATAATGGACGAATAACTGGGGTTGTTATGGTCTTTCCAGTTTCATCTTGTTTCTTTTCGTTTCTCTCATGTTTTCATGTGTATTGTGGAGGGAAATTGTTGGTCGGAAGACGTTCCCCTTAGCAAGCACCGAGCGAGAGAGGTTTTTGTGATATCTCTACAAATCTACATTTTCCACTTCCATCTAACTATCATTCGTTTGAAGTTTAATAATGGAGCTGGTTTTTTTTTCTTGGTGGACGTCATAGAAGTTATTGGGTAGTTTCTGGTTCGGTCTTTAAGCTTTCCACGATAGATATACCAGCACACAACAATACTGGTCCCATGAAAGTAAACTTGGATTGAATAGGAAGTAAATAACACTGGAAGACTATCTTTTGAGCATCTACCTACAAGGAGGAAGTAATTGTAGATGGTGATGTTGTGTTAGATTGGTATAAAATTTTGCGGTAATTTTTGTGTGGACTAAAATACACGACCGGTAACAAAAAGCCTCTTTTCCTTATTTCCTTCGTCCCCTGCTATTCCGAGTGTAATATCTTCCCGCTGTATTTTCAGTAGGTTATAAAAACAAAGCAATTTTCCTGTAGTGAAAAAATAAAAATCGTCCAACTTTTTTTTTACTCTTCTTCCTTTTCCCTTTCTTTTCTTGTTTCTTTCTTGCTTTTGTTTCAACGTTAAAGTTATTTTATATCATCAACCATGTTCCCAGCCGGTGTCATTTTAGTTTTCTGTTTGCTTTTCGCTGCTTTCTGTATTATTTCCGGTGTTTTCATCATCAAGAAGCTCAAGGCTAAGAAATCTACCCAAAGATTCTAAGTTAACCTCCTAGCTAAATCATCTACATCAAACAATAATATCATAATTACTGTATCATTTATCACTTACAATTTACAATCCATGAATCACCTTTAATAGAGAGTCAGCAATGACTACGTACAAACGAACAACCAACATGCTCACACGTTATCATTCAATTTTTTTTATCTTCCTAATTTATAAATATACCATTGACCTTTAATATATAAGTTTCTCAATATCAAAGATGGTTGTGTAATTGCAATTATTAACAATATCCATTGGCTATTGAATACTTGGGTATTAATCTTTCTGTGCTTATTATAATTTTTATAATTCAAATATTATATAGAATAATAATATCGATTATAATTATTTACTAGTATTAATCAGTGTAATCAATAATCATCAGTACAGGTGAACGATGTCATGAACCGAGTCAGAGTTTTGTACACCATGAGATGATAACGATGGGTTGGGAGTTGACGGTTTATATGCACAGGAATGTTTTGCTTCTAAACTTTTCGTCTTATTCGTCGGCCGGTGGGTTCATTCTTGTTTCTGTTAGATTTGGGCCAGCGTTGGGCTGCACTGGGCTGGTACCATCGGCTGGAGAAGAGTCTTCCTACGCAAGTGTGACACAAAAATGGAAAAGACAATCTTTTCTTCAAACCAAACGCATGTCGCCGTGGTGTGGACCTGTGCATACGAACTAAATAATAAATTCTCACCATTCGGACCGATTGTGTCCACATTTAATTATTGCTCAATTTCTATTGGTCAAAAAAACAATCCCAACTACAATATGAACAACCACTTCTTTATTGCAAATTTAAGGGGTCGGAATGAGGAGAATGATCTTTGCCTAGTCATTTTTGAGCTACTACCCCCTAGTACTTTAATCTCCATTTAGGCCGATCGATGGTGTTTTTTTTTCTTGGAAAATGTTCCATTTATTTGTTCTGTCTACATGAAATTCCCTTACACACAAATACATAACTACACAAAAATAGATGCAAAAAAAAAAAAAATAAATAAATAATAGAACAAAAAAGTATTTCTGGAACTGCAAATAACAGAAGTTCCAAGAAATTTCTTACTGTGCTTATCTTTTTTTTTTTTGTCTTTTGCAACTAATCTTCATCGTCTCTTTCATCTATCCAGTATGATTGCACCATTCCAACAATAGCCAATCCACACATGATCCACCAAATCAACCATCCGATATGATACTTATCCCCCACTGACATCAAGTACCCAAACACCACCGGACCACAGAATCTACTCAAACTGATAATCGACATACTAGCACTATTGACATATGCCCTGTATCTCTTCTCCGCTGCTCTATGATTCAATATTGTCACTTGTGGCATACCCGTACTTGACGCCAATGTTTTCATCCCCGTCAAACAATATAATAATATCGGAGTGAACCATTGGGGGAAAAAGGAATTGTATTCATGCAAGGTGAAAATTGATAAGGGCACAAGAAGGTAAACAATGGGGAAAATCGAGACACTTAGTCTGTATCCTCCCACGGTACCTAGTTTTTCTGTAATCAATGGGAATAAAATCACCACGATGAGCATCCCCATTATACCGGTCGATGAAAACAATGTACCAATGTAATTGGAATCTAATCCTAATCCACCAGTTATCTTAAATGGGAATTGTAAATTTTCTGGCTGAAATCGAGATGCAAGATAAACGGGTAGGAACTCGTTGTATGTAACACTGTGTAATGAAATTATAAAATTACCCGTAATGACTCCAACGACTTTTGGTGTAAATGCGTTGGAATATGTTTGAACTCTCAGAAGACCCACTGGTGGCAATGGTGAGGCAGAATTGGTGGTGGTTGCAGTTTGTTGCTGTTGTTGTTCGAGGTCTTGGTTGCTATGGATCGAAACTGTTTCTGGTTCTGGTTCTGCTTCGGGGAATACATCTTCTGCTTCTGCTTGTTCCAACAAAGCTGATGTTTCACTAGCTAGATGTTTATGTGGTTCTCTTTGCTGTTGTGACTGTTCGTCATTTTCTTGTTCTATTTCTTGATATTGAGGTTTGTGAAGGTTCCATGGACGTACTGGTGATTTGATTCCAATTTTACTTAACAACCAATCTCCCAATTCAACCCCATAATCTTTCTTATACTTGTAAACATCATGAGTTTCTTCCAAAAACAAGAACCCACATATCAAACTAAACCATAAAAACAATGCCACCACCACATTACTCAACGCGTAAGGAAATCTTGTGATAAATCTCTCATAAGCATCTCCCAAAGCTCCCATCGCCACAAAGTCAAGACTATCTCCATCATTTACCAGTCGTCTATCACTATACGGATTCTTCTTACTTGGTCTAGTAAACCAAGGAGACCCACCAATAGCAGGTCCAATAATTGCACCAAAATTGAACAACAAAGGCATCGTCATGAACGCGTATGGTTGATGTCTTTTCTCAGTAGCGATTTCCCCAATCATGGTTCTCAAAACTGCCACATTTCCATTCAACACCCCGGCCAAACTACGTGCAAGTATGGCCCAATAATAATTCTGGCTGAATCCAAACAAAAGTAAACTTAAACTAGTACCGAATAACCCCATCAACAAGATGGATTTCCTACCCAATTTAGAGTCTGATAATTTCCCCCATCGTACCGCAAATAAAAATTGACAAAATGCAAATGACGATGCAATATACCCTGAATATTTCGAGATCTCTTGTTCCGTGGGGGCGATTTTGAAATCTCGAATCATGAAATAGATATAGGGGAATATGGAAGTGAATGCTAATGGTTCGGAAAATCTAATCAAGCAAATGATAAACATTTGACGGACCGGGAAGTCCCGAAAGGTTTCTCTATATGACAGTGACATGCTGTTGTGTGTGGTGTATATGTGGAGACGATGGAGAAGTTGGATATTGCGACGTTGTAGATAAGAAAATTAAAGGTGAAAAGACGTTGAAAGTTTTTTTTTTTTTTTTCCTATTGTTCCTGCAAATTAAACGAAGATTACGGTTGCAGTTTGATTAATATGCATTAGTCACACGTGCTCATGCCTCATAGGAAAGATATTGAAAAAGAACAATAGAGCCATACTCATTCTAATTTCGCCACAAGGGAAATGCATATTGGTGATTGCACAACCCTTGTTTTTGCTAAACTGGTAGTAGTTCGTTATTTTTATTGATGCAAACTTTATTACCTATTGGTCTGACGATTTGGAGCCATCGTAAAATTTATCCAAATCGGGAAAGTGACTCCCCCAAGATCTCATTATGTAATACAATGACAGAGCGAAAAAAAAAAAAATTACTAATATGACCACCATCAGTCCACACGATATCAGTCACCGAAAGTACAACTTCAAGGTATGGAAAGAACAAACACAAGAGACTCATTCTCCACCCTCATCGATCAAGACCAAGACCAAGTAGAGGATTTACAGCAGAATGAACACGATAATTCCGATCTAGTATCGCTAATCTCATCACAAGACACACTAATCAATCCAACTTTAACAATAATGAACCAGAACATAACCAACTTCAACCGAGTTTATCATCTCCCACTAATATCCCATTTCTTACACACTGGAGTCAACTTGTACCTAAACTGGAACGACATCGTATTAAACAAACCGCCTTTGCTTTCACGATCCCCCACGAAGCTCACCTTATTCAAAAAGACTCCATTAATGATTATCCACAAACACAATAACGATTCATCCAAGGAAGAGTTCTGTAAAGTTGAATTCAAAATCCATAGTATCCATATCACATATTATATCCTACAATTCCCAAGTTTGAATCGCGTGGTTTATTTAATCAATAATAATAGTTCCAAACCCACGGTGGATTTTAAATATAATGATACAAATTTCAGAATCTTTGGCATAACGGGTACGACATCAGCATTGGGGACGTCACCTGAAGTTAGTTTATTTGCCATGTCATCGAATTCAGAAAATTTATTAACGTATGATGTTGAAATCAATGATGAAGTAAGAGGGAGTTCACTGAAGAATAAATTGAAGATCGATAATAAATTGAGTAAGTTGATTAATGGGCAAGAACAAAGTAAGATAAATCAATTGATTGCGAATGAAAAACCAATTGTTGATATCCCATTAGCGAAATACTTGGATCAAGGAGATGTCAAGATTCGAATTGATAAACACCAGAAAAATGTCATCAAACATGGGATTATTAAAATGTTTGATTGGGCGAATCAGAGCGATGGTAGAACGGTGAGTGATGATATGTTGGTTATTTGTAGTATATTGTTGGTATTAAGAGAACAAGAATATAGGAAATTCAAAGGTGGTTAATAAGATATTCAATGCCAATGACATCCAAGGAATTCCGTCCACTTGATTGTTAGTTTTGTCCTTTGATTCTACTAACCTATGTAACCCGGCCGGAGATATGGGCTCCGTCAGAATTCAATTTTGTTACTTTCTTTGTGATTGGTTTGTTTTTATGATATCGTTTGATACATGTTTCACCCAACAACATAAATGTATCCAATTATATGTACAATGAGTTAACAATTTCGGAGCTTTTGGAAAAAAAAAACAAAAAAACACACACAAATTTCAAAATCTTCTCCGCATCTTTCCTTAGTGGCTCCGAGTTTTTCCCCCCTCCTTTTTCTTTATGTGTCCTTTTTTTGTGTACCAATTTGTTGTTGTCTGTTTCATTTTGATAGGGAAAACCAGGAAGAACAGGAGTCGAGTTGAGAAAGGAAAGCACAAAAATAGGAGGCAAAGAAATTGTCGAGGTGCTCTTACTCCACTTTGTGATCTCGGACTCTCTTTAGTATTAGATGTATTGCGGTTGTTGCCTAGAGTGCTGAACATTCCCTAATCCTAGTGAGCAGTCTTTTAGTTATTGATGTTACATTTGTTGGTTTATAGAATATCCATGGTTAATGAATGGCCATAACAATAATCAATTGTATCAATTATCTCTTTTGTCTGTATTCCATCTTTTCGTGTTTCTTTGTTGTTCTATGTTGCCCTACAAGAATTCCTTGTTCTGGTTATATTTCTATATTTGGCTAAACGATAGTGCTACCAATTGTGTGGGAAATGCGAGCACAAACCCCTAACATTTGCATTAAAAAAAAAAAAAACTCCCATTTCAATCTTTTGTATCTCAAAAGCCCCATAGACAGGCGTAGATGTACAGAGAAAAAGTGTCTGAAACTCCGAAATCCCATTCCGACTCTAATCAGACGACGAAGATAACTTGGTTTGATCAACCAATCGGGATCACAAAGACGGAATTTTTGGTCTTTTTTTTTTTGGTAAGTATGTGCGATTACATAAAAGCAACGATTTGGCGGTCAAAAGGTGGGGAAGGAGGTGTACAAAATTGGCGGCAGGTGGTGGTTGTGGTGGTGGCAGACTAGGCGACATTTTTTTAGTTCAGAGAAAATAAAACTTCGTGGTATGATGGCAGCAGTGATAATTACACCAAGGTTTCTCCATTCAACATTTTATCTATTCAGTTACTATCCTTAATGTCATGCGTATGACTTACATGCACAAATCATACAAGCAGGAAGGAAGTAGAAACTGCAATATCTAGTTTTGATCACTAATCCCCGAAACTATCGTTGGCTTCAAATTTAACACAAGTATCTTCGTTCAACTACACTTGACTTTTAAACTACGAGCTTCTCCTAATTATTCCAGCTTTCAATCAGTTTTCAAGGGAGAAATGGTGGTAGTTCGATGTCAGCCAAGGATACTGTGATAGAAAATAACTATAACACGAGATATTGGGACATAATATGCTATTGGAAGGTAGTTTTCAGTAGTCATCCTGTTACGGTTCTGATTCACAATTTAATTCAATGGTTAGCAAGAATCTCTTAGATGGCAACGAGGCCCCGACTGTTGCTTCTGTAGGAATTTCGGTATTGTTAGCGCTGTGTCGAATACTGTATTAGATTGGTATTTTAGGTATTCCTTCCAGTCATGGTTGTACAAGTTTGTCACAAAGTTTATAACCCCCCTTAGATGAACAGAAGAATCAGGTAGTTTTGTAGTGAGCTTGACTAGTAATGTGTTGTTTTGTACTACTGGGTGATTGTCGTGCCATAGGTTGAAGGTTATCAGAGAAAGCAAAAATTAGAAAAAAAACAATGGTTATGTTAACCAAAAAAAAAGTGGAGAATAAAAGGAAAAACTTTACGTATATTTTCATGTATATTTTTTTTCCTTATCTGTTACTACGAAATAAACTTTGTTTCTTTGCCTTCGTAACTGAGTATGTACGTGTGTCGTCTAATTTACTGAAGGTGGCTAATAAATAACCATTATCTCAAACAAATCTGACCTACTCAATCTCTATATTAAACAAGGAAATAACCACAAATCGTATGGGGATAATTATGGGGGTAATGTGCGATAACCAAATACAGTATGGAATTTTTTTTTGGGAATGTCGTGGTCGAACGGAAGTCAATGTCGTACATGCAAGTCCGAATTATAACTGCATGGGTACGTTTACAATTTGCACCCAAATTACTTTTTTTAGTTGCAATGGGCACGACATCCAAATCACACAAAACACCTCCATAGATACATACCGACAGACGTAGAAACAATCCCAACAAACCCGTAGGGTAACAAAAGCGGTAGAATAGCAATGATACACAAGATGACCTCTTAGGGGAAAGTAAACTAAATAATATTACTAACCACTGGAAGAAATAAAAAAAAAAAACAGGGGGGGAGATATAGCCTAATCATTCTTCATTTTCTATTTTATTTTTTATTTTATTTACTGCAACTGTTGGTTTATTTCCTCCTTATTTCCTGCCGGATAATATAGCCAGAAGCATAAAAGTGATCCCTTTGGAGGGGAAGAAAAAGATCAAGAAAAAAAAAAAAACTCGATGATGGAGGGGGGGAGTAGTTGAAAGAGGAGGAAGAGGAGCAGGAGTGCTCTTCAACTACTGCAGGTTTGAGAGAAAAAAAAAAAAGCAAAGTGGAGCAAAGAACGTACAGGTATTCTTTGTTTCTCTAGATCTAATATGTCCTTGTCTCTAGCATAAGCTTTCTGTATGGCAACCTAAATCAAGCCACTACCCAATCAAGTACTAATGAGAATACCAGATGTTGTTTCATTATTTGCCATTACTAATTAAAAATACAGCGTGGAGGGGGGATACTAATACATGGATCTGGGCTCATTTCCCTCGTACGTACGGGTACCTTAAAAGGTGGGGTTACACAAGTAAGACACAGCATTTGATTCCCCGAGAAATGGTGAAGGAACATCTGGTAACAAAACTGAGGAGGGAGTAAAAGAGTAAAAGAGTAAGGAACAAAAAAAAGGCGTAATCGATGACCATTTCATCTCAGCCTTTTCTTTTTCTTTCCACTCGTTCCTTTTGTTTTGTGATGACAAGAAAGAATACAAACAATAGGAAGATAATAATAGCATATGCGATCGTAATCTGAATAAAGCATTGGCTGGGCAGTTTATTGTTGGAAGCGAAAAAACTGGTAATGTTTCCCCAGATTATTATTAAATAATACTGGCAATAATATATTTTGCTTGTGGCGGTTGCGGCTGCCGAATTTCCCCCCACTTTCGATAAAATTTGTCGCTTTGTGTAAAACTGGACGTCGCGAAGATGCGGGGAAAAGGAAACGTATCCCTCCCCCATACTTAACAGAAAAAAAAAGATACCACAAAAAATTAGGCACACAGAACAGCGAAAAAAAAAAATGTCTGCCCCCCTCTCTCTCTCTCTCTCTCTCCTCTCCCTTCCGTACTCCGCTCCCTCACAGTGTGCTGCTAAATATTTCCGTTTTGTGGTATTTCAGGCGAGGCTGCCACTTTTCCCACCACCGACATTTTTTTCCCCATTGGCATAAAAACCAAACCAATTCACTTGGCCTGTAAAATTTTATTTCTTGCAACCTTCCACTTAACATATTTCGCTTACACTTACTATCACCACTTGGTTAACCAACCCTTTATCCAATTATCACCGCCACATACTCACACACTAACACACTCACACACTCACCTTATTCCTCACTCTATCATGGCACCAGCTCAGAAAAAATATGTGTGTGCGTTTTGCGCCAGGGCTTTCACCAGATCAGAACATAAACAGCGTCACGAGCGATCACATACCAATGAAAAACCATTCCATTGTTTGCATTGCACCAGTTCTTTTGTAAGGAGAGACTTGTTGCAGCGTCATTGTAGAACAGTGCATAATACCAATTTGAATCCAAATTTATTACCCACCAACAAGTCTTTGAACAATCCTACTACCAATGCAATTGAATTGACTGACAATAACAGCAATAGCAACAACAATAACAACACCACCAATAACAACAACAATAACAATGGTAATGGAAATCCAAATAACAATGAAGACGAGTTCCAAGCTATGCCTATGAGAAATGCCTTTGGATTTGACAGTCTGGATCAACATGCACATCTGGGGCTGTACTCATCAACATCTTTTGATTCATTCAACATGACTCCTTCCAATTCCACTGCAAGTGATATCATCCAAATGGTACCAAACGCATCAGCATTTACATCGACCACGTTAACATCTACAAATACTAGCACTAGTTCTGGGGGAGTGGGAGCTACCACTGCAAAACGTAGGAAGAGGTCATCGGAAGATGGATCAGGCAGATCAGCATTGAAAGAACATCATGATTTGATTCATTTGTTGTCTATAGCGAAAAAATTATCAAATTTGTTAACCAATTATGATCCTGTTATCCTTTCAAATTGCACATCTCCTTCAATCAATGAAGTGTTCTTGATTGGTCACTCCCATTTGGTTCAGAATTCCAAACTATTCACCAACTTTGATAAGATATTGAAAGATTTGCTTTATTATTTGAGTACTTCTTATTTAACCACGCAAAAATCACCATCCCAACAACAACAACAACAACAATTGCAAGGCAAAGGGGGTCACGAGTTTAACAATTTCAAGATTGGTATATGTTACTCCATTATTTCATTGGGTTATATCATCCTGAAGAAATCCACCAAATCGATCAAGTTTTTCAAAAAGTCATGGAATTTGTTGATAAAGAAACTCATCCCCCAATATAACAACAATAACAACCTACTTGATCAAATCGAAATTTTGCATAATTTGTTCTTGTTGTCTTATATATATTTACAATTTAATTTGGAAAGTTACAACATTAATGAACTGGATGGCTTGGAAGACCCAGATGGTGAACAGATATATATCAACAACGAAGTTATTTTGAACTACCTCAATGATATTAGTTTTATAATAATTTCTAATTTGAAAGACATCCATAGCTCACCAACTTCCAGTGCCAACAACAACAGTAACAGCAATGATAACTTGATTGACAATAACATCAATTTATTCTGGAACATATATATCTTGTTATCGACTTATTTGACCAACCAACCACCTCCAAAGGTGTACCCGTTGTTTTTGGAAAGATCTGTAAAGAACGGCGAACCTTTGTTAAATGTCATGCAAAAGTTTAGTAAATCATTCATTAATATCGATGATGAACAATTGAAGATGGTTATCGTTTCTACTTTGTCAAACGAATTGAAAGACCATAAAGAAAGCAATAACCATAATGGGAACAAAATAATGATTTATCCAAATAAGAACATCCTTCATAATGCGATCATCTTGATCAACAAATCAATCAATAATCATCTCCCCAATGGTCATCATCAAGATACCAACGGTAATGCTGAACGACGAGCCAGTACTAAGTTGTTTGAATTATTCAAAAAGAGCCTTATTGTTAATAGTCCCTTGAAGTTTCACGAATTGTTCAACAACTACATCTTTATTCCACGGAATTACTACAATTGGCAATTATTGTCATTGACATTACAAGAAATCAACCAGACTTCTTTGCATTCACATATACTAGCATCAATTGAATCAGCAGGAAACAATTTCCAAGAATTTGAAAATATTATCAAGGGGACATTCTTTGATTACAGAAGTAATACAATTAATATCAATAATAATTTGTTGATTGTTTCATATCCAATTATATTTTTCAGTAACTATTTGAGTTTGGACAATATGATTAATTTGACTGATTTGAATAACCTTCAGTTTGTGAAATTGAATTGTTTGGTGATTGAGTGGTACTTGATAATGAACAAGATATTGATCATGTTGTTTACTGATGATATGACTAATTTTGAAGATAATTATATTTTGCAAACTTTGATTTATTTGTTATTGGATAACAAATCTTGCCTATTGAAGAAGTTAAATATTGAAGATATGCAACATCAAAATGGCGCTACCAATGAGGACAATAATGAACAAGTTGATGAATTGTCATTTAACCAGAAATGGTTTTGGATATTGAAATTGAAAATTGATTATATTTTTGAGAATTGGTTGAACTTTGTTAAAGATTGCAAGAGCAATACCAATGTGACTTTCAATAACAATTTAGCCTCGTTCAAAATGAATTTGAATAAAATCCTAAACGAGTATGTCATATCGGAAGGATTGACATTCAAAGAAGAAGAGAACGTCAGTAATAGTAATCAATTCCATCATCTTCAAGTTCCACAACAACAGCACCAACATTCACAACATCAATTGCATTCACAACCATCAGAATATGTTCAAGGAAATGCGTATATTCCCTTGCAGGGTTCAGTTTCCAATAATAGTACCAATAGTTTCATGAGTTACGATAATAATCATTACAAACGGTCAAATTCAATCACGTTGGGGATATTAGCACAAACGATAGCCGATGAAGTCAATCATAACAATTCACCGAACCCAAAACACCAACCAAGGATATATAACTCACAACAACCACAGCCACAACCACCTCCATTTCAACCTCAACAGCAACCACCACCACCTCCTCCACTGTCATCTCATCAACAGGGAGGTCAATCGCAAGGTCAAGGACTGAATCAACCTGTTCAACAATTTGCTAGTTATTCTACATATCCTCCACCGCCACCGATATTGTCTAGTTCAATGACTGGGAGTACCTTAAGTGGTGGTAATACTACAAGTAAGGCAGATGTTTTGTTGCCACCAATAAGACACGAAGAGAGAATGACCAATAAGTAGGTAATTCTATAAGCAAAAAAAAAGTTCAAAAAAATAAAGCTCCTGAAAAGGTATTAGGCATAATTTTTAAGTATTAATGTAATAATATATGTATTTCTGTATATTATCGATCTATTTCTATAGTTTGCTAGAATGAATAAGTATATCATTATGGAAATTTTCTAAATTCCATAGTTTAATCAAATTATCATTCAATTGATCTTGATCTTGTCCAGCTAAAATCATCGCATGATATATATATTCAATCGATTCGATGGGGATGATAAATGCAAATGATGAGTTTTTTTCTAACGTGTAGTCGGTGGATCTATATTTCGGTATACGAACATTTGCATTTGAACAAATCAATCCTGCCAACAACAAATCCCCATCATCATTCGTATGTTGGTGACTCTTGATAAATAGCCCACCTCCACTACTTCCATTCCAGACATTACTAGAAGCAATCAACAAAGCATTCAATTTCTTAAATGATTTTCCTAATCCCTTTTGTAGTTGCATGGAATAAATACAATTAATCTCTCCCCGTGAAACAATTGGCAATTGATGTTCTTTGGCACTAGGATTGAAAAAGAGTCCATAACCTAAGGTATACACAATATCACCGATTTCATAATTAGTAGCTACTCCTCTAATTGGGTTTGATGAGCTTGATTCGAGTTTGGTTTGATTTTGGTGGTCGTTTATGAAAATATAAGCAATGTCGAAACTCTTGATAGGTACGATGATTTGATCTTTCGATGATAAATGAAAGGATGACGTGGTTGATGTGGTTGGAAGATAGATCTGACATGTGCCTTGGGATATGTATGGCTCAATTACATGATGGTTTGTTATGAGGATGTTTTGTTTATAATGAATACAAGTTCCCCAGGAATTATCTCCCTTTGAATCGGTGATTAGCAACGGAAGTATGGAGTTTGACGTTGATTGGATGGAAGTGTCTATCTTTGAATTGTACTGGCTAAATGTATTTGTTGGCGAAATAGTAACTACCAGTTGTGTATTTGTCGTTGGAACTGAAAGATCTAACAATTTGATGATTTCGGATATCCCCAATATCACAATCAAATCACCATCGCCGTTTCTTTTTCGTAAATTCCCCAAAACTAGCCCTGATAATGAATCCAATCTATCTTCGCCATATTTGCTGTTTAACACAATCCCACCATTTAAGTTTTCGACATATCGAATATCACTTAGATAAAATCCCAGATATTTCCCCACGATATGACCTGAAACTTGATAATTTTTAAACACTAACGAATTGGTTAAATTAAATGGGTATCCCAAAATTTTTATCCCATTACCCACGGTCAAACCATTCGAAACGTTTGACGCAGTCCTTCCAGAATTACTTAGATTCGAACATGACAATTTCAACAATTGCACCTGAGTTCTATTACTCTCTGGGAACGAATCAACAGGAAATAAATCAAATCCAGTCATCTTTTCAAATCCTATATCTTTAATTTCCCTAATCTTACCAATATTCCAAAACACATCTTCGTTATCTTTTTCGTGAAGTTGTTCGTTAATCAATATTTGATAATCCAATAAATTGGGAACATGGCTGATCGTCAATACAAAATTATCTATTACTTGTCGATCTTGTTGGGATTTAATGATGATATGGATGCCTGATGACGCATGAACATGTTGTTTATATTGATATCGTATAGATACTGGGTTATATTCCCAAGTAGTCATCTTCGAGATGGCTGTTTTCTCCTTGTAGTTGTGGTGGAGGGGTGGTAAAATCGGAAATCGGATTCAGTGTTGGAGATTTTTCTTGGAACTGGGGGGAAAGTCGTGTAGAAGGGTACAAATTGATCTTGTGATATATAGTAGGTTTAGATCTAGTGCAAGTACTCCCAGGGCGACGTCGCTGTGTGAAAAATGATCATTAAAATTCATAGGAATAATATATTACTAGTTTTCAAGTAGGGAACTTGGCTATACCTTAGAAATAGATGGAATGGAGATCGATGCAGGGTTCCATTGGACCGTGATTTAGGATGTTATCTGTCAAATCTTGTCTAAGCAAAACATACTTGACCAGAAGAACATCCTTCCCTTATGTCAGTTTCAACCAACTGCAACTAATATTTGTCAAGTTTCAGTTGTCTTTTTGTTTTGCAGCAATAGATTAATTTGTAGTGGGACAGACAGGGTATGCAACATTTGTCCCACGGTGGGAAAAAATTGCGTCGTGTCTGCAGGACCAAAAGACATTCGAGACGTTTTTTTTTTTTTGTTGACGTGGATCTTTCTGTTAGCAAAAACGCAAGATAATAAATTTTCACTACTTGGATACTTTCTATCAATCAAATCTGCAGCAAGTACAACTACCAGGTATACAGAATATAAAAATACCAGTTCACACCTACAACCTCCGTCATGCAGATTACGTTCATACTAGGAATAACGTTGTTATATTTAACGTCTTTCACATTATCCAACAAAGATTTCTACAAGATACTTGGGATTGAAAAATCTGCCAGTGAAAGAGAAATCAAGTCTGCATTTCGTCAATTAACCTTAAAATACCACCCGGATAAAAACCCAGGTAATGAAGAAGCACATGATAAATTTTTAGAAATTGGAGAAGCATACGAAGTGTTGAGTGATCCAGAAAAGAGACGTAATTACGACCAATTTGGAGATCCTAATGGACAGCCACAACATCACAATTTTGATTTTGGAGACATGTTTGGTAATTTCTTTGGAGGACAACATGGTGGACATGCGCAACAGAGGCAAGGTAAAAGAAAGGGGGATACTGCCCAATTAAGTCTACATATTCCCTTGGTTGATTTCTATAATGGGAAAATCGTGGAATTTGACGTGGAAATGATGAATGATTGTGAAATCTGTGATGGTACTGGATCCAAAGATAAGGAACGTAAAGTATGTGATAAGTGTCGAGGCACTGGTCAAATCACAGTACAACATCAATTAGCACCAGGCATGGTCCAACAAATCCGTATGCAATGTGATCAATGTGGAGGACATGGCAAAGTCGTTAGTAATCCATGTGGCCAATGTCAAGGTCAAGGTATACTTAGAGGTCTTAGACATTATGAAATTTACGTGAAACCAGGACAACCAAGAGATTCACCGCATGTGTTGGAAGGTGAAGGAGATAAGAATCCAAACTGGGTTCCTGGTGATTTGATTGTGATTTTGAATGAACAATTGGAAAAGAGTTGGGGTTATAGAAGGATTGGCAATAATTTGTACCGTACTGAAGCTATAACATTAAATGAATCGTTGCATGGTGGATGGGAAAGAAGAATCAATTTTTTCGATGTTGAAGAGCCGGAATTGGTGTTGAAAAGAGATAATGGCGTTCCTATCATAGACGGTGAAGTGGAAGTTATCACAGGCAAGGGTATGCCTATTGTTGCAGAACACGATGAGGAAGAAAGACATGGGGATTTGTTTGTTGAATATAAAGTTATAGTTCCAGGAGGTTTGAAGAGCCAAGAAAAAGTTATTGAGAAAGATGAGTTGTGAGGAGACTTGTAGTATATTATACACATATATTTATAGATGAAGAAAGACAAAGAATAGCAATAATGTTGATGTAGTAACCTATGGGATTTGCAATGGTTGTGTAAGGACTTTTGTCATGTATTACTCATTGGGTGTAGTGGGAACTTTTTATTTGAAATTTAGGCCCACCTATGAATCTCTTTGTATGGACTCGCGGGAACCGGTATCTAAACTAGCCACTCGATTTCGGTACATGTGGCAAGCGATAAAATTAACGTCAGGTCATATACGCAATGTGTCCACAACATGAGCCCGGATTTATGTATCAGCGTAACCTCTAGCGTACATTCTATTTTCAACAACCATAGACCCGGATGGTTGGGGTAAAGTAAGAAAAAGAAAAAGGAAAATGAAAATGAAACGCCAAGATGGGGGGAAGAAACATCCCCCCAAGAGTGGAGATTTTCCAAAATTAACAATTCTTTGGGTAGAAAAAGAAACAATGAGTAGTTGTACTTTTTATCTTTTTACCCCAGTTTCGACTACAGAATTAGCACTGGCGTTATCTTACATTAGTGAAAAACGTCGTCATTGTTTACGCTTGCTACACAGCTTCTGAACAAAGGTTTGCCCATTCCAATATCTACCCCTTTTCTCTTCTGGCGTTAAAGTTGCTTTAATGCAGCGAGTCACCGTGACATTCTTAAACCACACAAACATTTTTTCATTGCTTCTTGGACTAAGAGATGGTGGCTATGGTAGCAACTGTTGCTATAGATGCATGGCTATCGACGTACCATGTTAATCAGGGACTTCATGACCAAAGAGCAAGTCAAGGCTGTAATTGTGAAAGGCGATTGGTTATTTTCGGATTGATTTACTTATTTTGGGAGCGCCATAGTGAAGTCCGAACGGCATTGAAGGGTGAAAAAAAAAATAATTGACAAATTGGTAGCTCCTTGGTAAGTGACACAAAATGGTGAATGAAAATTTCTCGCGAAGATTGGGATCGACAATCTCATTGCTATTTTTGTATTGTTTCACTTAGTATGGGTTAAGGGAAGTGCTTTTGATAAGCAGAGTAGAAGTGGGCGTGGGTGTGTGTATTTGTGAGACAATGTCGTTTGTGCTGTACACTTCGTTGTACGTTTGATAGGTGTATAGTTCTGCCGATACTCCTCTTGTGGTTTTTCTTTCCCCCACACACCACTTGCAGCGGGAACTGATAGCAAAGTTTAAGTACACGAAGGTTAGTTCTTAAATTAGGAGTAAAAGAAAATGGCAATGTGGTTTTGAGTTTGAGTTTGTGGAGGGGAAGACTAAATTTCTAAGGCGTGGGAAAAATTTTTTGCGAAATTACACAAAACGTATAAAAAGCAGTTGGGTTCTTTCTCTTTCCTTCCTTTCTCTCTTCTTTTTCATACCAAGCAATTTTTTTTTCACATCAATCCTATATAAACCTTCCTTTCCCCCTTCCTTCCATTCTAGCCTTAATCTTTAGTGTTAACTATTCTCTTCATGGCACGTCAAGTATGACTACAACTATCACTTCTACTAAAACGATAATATCCCCACAACCGACAAAAAGAATGCACACAACCACGCCCACATCCGCGCCAGTACCCACCGCCATAGATAACAGCAGTACCAATCCAGCGCACCATTGTTACTTGAGTTTTACGCCCACTCCTAGATCTACACCATTTTATTTGGACCAGTACGGGTTGGAAGAAGTAGATGAAAATGAAAGTATAATATCTGAGCTCAGTTCATCGTACAAAAGTCAATCGATACTACAAGACTACAATCGTCATGATTTCGTACTCGCAGGAAACGGTAACAACAACAACAACCTACATCCATTCGCCTCTCCTCCTCCACACCAACAGCAGCTTCAACCAAGACCTAAAACTGTACTAGCTCCTTATATATTCTATGCCACTAACTTGCTACATATTTCCAATCATTTCATCAATCGTGAATTTGACTCATTTAGCAATCATGTCATACTAAACCCCACGATCCCCAAAACCAGTCACGACTTGATCATCTCCCTACTTGAAGAAATGTACCAACAAGCACTTTGTTTGAAAGATGCCGTGTTGAATTTCAATACCATTTTGGATACTTTGAAAACTCAACATATGCCAATCGGTGTATTCAAGAAGAATTTGGATTTAATCGTGGATAATGAATTGAATATTCCCGTGCACACGTACACGGATCAAATCATTGATGGATTGTACCAGTATAATTTGACTATTGAAGATTGTTTGGATGAAGAAAATGGAGATGAGATTTTGGATGAAGATAGTTGTCAAATTATAAGAGATTATCATTTTAAAATTGAATCGATTTTATATTTGAATGATAGAGAATTCAATGTTCTTCATGTGGAAAAATTCTATAATTTGTTGATGACTTATTGTATAGACTAACGGAATACAAGATTATGATTACGATACCTATTTATATGTTTGAAAGAAGATCAGTTGAAGAATATATTAAAAGATCTAAACTTATATGTAGTTGTAATAGGTACTTGCTGTACGGCACCTGGTTATACTACAGATCATGAGGCAGATTAAGGTCAACGTCGGAAATAAACTCATAAATATTCAAAGATGCGGCAGATATTAGTTAACCATTCTGCATAGCCAAAACCTGCAATTCCAAAGATATTCCAAAAACTCATTGACTTTGCAACTCAAAATTGAAGAAGTCAGAACTGCCCAAGAAGACTTCACATGGATATCATTAGACACGAGAATCGTCTGCTAATGTGCCCTACCCAGATAAACAACCATTGAAGTTTTTCAAATGACGAACATCACTAGAATTCAAATGGGATGGCCATATCACCAAGTAAATAGCTTTTGCCACAAAGGGTGCAAAATCTTCACAATATGCCTTGGATTGGAGTCACATTGAAGCAATTGAATCAGACGTTCATTTTAGAGAACAAATGGTAGTTTTTATCACTTAAAACGTCTATTTTGACTCTATTTGTATATGTGACCAAAATAAAATTTTTGACAGAGGTTCCCCTGCATGGACTCAAATGCCCAATTTTTTGGGACTTTTGGAGGGTAGCCAACCCTCCGGCCTTGCTCCAGTTGCTTGCCGTCCTCGTTGTAAGCTTCAATAATCCCCTGGACGGCCCTCTAGATGGAAAATGGAAGGAAAGAAGTGGTGACTAGGCACTTCTCCTACTGTAGGGATGCTATGTTAGTATCGGAACTGAGTATGTGATATCTATATGGGTAAAATACTCATTTGAAAAATTATCATCATTCAGATGTACCAGTTATTGATTAAACGATAGTTATATGGAATGGATGGATTAGATTGAATGGATTGATTCACATCCAGTCTGAGTTCAATTGAATGGATCTAATAGCTACCATCTTGGCGCTTAGTTTATGAATAGGATAAAACTTCAACAATAGGATCTTATATTCAGAGAAGAAAGAATTCATCATATTCTGAATGTATATATGATATTTTGGTATGGTTTCTGGTTTGTAGTTATTAAAAACGCAAGAAGGAAGAAGGACAAAGTGTTGTAAAAAAAAGCAAGTTTTTTTTGAGGGATATTGTTGTGGTTTCGAAGGTGGCTGTGCATACACAGTTGTATGTTTATATCTTTGCAACCAAGATTTAGTGTGTAAACTGAAAGTGGGAAATTTTTTGTATACTTTTTTTTTTTTTTACAGCCATTTCCAACACTGAGGCAGACAAATTTATTTGTTCCAAGTCGCGCTGAATACTTCATATTACATGATCAAATAATTTCACACCAAAAATACAAGATATACAATATGTACAATTTGCACCAAGTAGTATGAACATGATTCATCTGTTAGTGATAGTTAAATATTTTGCTTGGTATAAACAAAATATAAAAACACTATACAGTTATCAAGGTTAAATTTGATTCTGCTCCAAATTCAAAATTTACATAGAAGTCGACGCAAACTTTGACATAAATCTTCTTCCACAATTTGATAAACAACCAGAAAGTCATATATTCAAAATATAACAAAAAACAAAACAAAACGATAGTTCAGATTCTAATGATGTTGATCGTAAGATTTAGTAAGAAATTTACCATCGATACAAATGATATCTTTACATAGGTAATTATAACGCTTGTCAAATTATTCACCCAAAATATCTCGAACATCTTGGGAGTATCTGGCCTGGGCATCCAAAGAAGTACCAGAAATATGGATAGTCATGGCATTACCATAAGGGTTGTGCATGGTTCTCCATGGCATGTCTTTTGGTGCTGGTTGAACTGGCCAGACATCACCACCATAAGCAATGTGACCAGAGTTGACAGCTTCGGCAACATCTTCTGGGACAACCAAGGCATCTCTGGCAGTGTTGATCAAATAAGAACCTTTCTTCATCTTGGAAATCAATTCCTTGTTGACCATACCTTTGGATTTTTCATGCAATGGACAGTTTAAAGTGACGACATCGGCTCTGGAGAATAATTCGTCCAAAGTTTCAACTCTTTCATGGAAATTGTCAACATCGTTGAACAAATTAGAAGCGTCGTTGATTTTCTTGACAGCCGCAACTGGTAAGGCTTCGTAATCTTAGTACAACAATTTCTTTGGATTGAAAGCAACCAATCACTCCAAGATTCTGTAACCAATTCTGCCAGCATCAACAGTAGCAAAGACCTTGTCTTCCATGTCAAATTCGTCTTTGGCAACAACAACAATATCCCAGCCACCTTCAAGGGCTTGAGCATGACCTTCGTTATAGTTTCTAACCAAGATCAACATGGTTATAACTGCATGTTGGGCAACTGATTGGACATTAGATCCAGTGACTTCCAAAACTGCAATGCCTCTTTCGTTAAGAGCATCCAAGTCGTAATGATAAGAACCAACACCAGCAGTGATTCAAAGTTTCAACTTAGGAGTATGATGCAATATTTTTTTTTTTCCAATAGTTTGCAATCTTAGTTTCGAACCCTGGTCCAACAATGACACTTTCATGTTGATTCTATTAACTTCTTGAATCCTTCTAGACTGGAGCATTGGGGATGTGATCCAGGGTCGATACAATTACTAATTTATGACAATGTTGTATTATAACGAGACTGGGTCTAGATGTTCTCTGTTGAATAGTGTTTCAGTATTTGTTTGCGGACTTTGTTGACAATGCACCACGAAAATTTTTTTTTGCTAGCAAAGTCCTGGGACATACGAATCCGTCCCTGGCATAAGGATGCAGCTCGCAGAAGATCTAAATTGCATCTCAAACAAATGAACATCAACATGAACAGATATCATACTTACTTTGAATGACTTTTATGTTGTAACTCTGAGGAAATCTACCACCTAAGTTCAATCAAGGAAAATGGCCTGATGTTATATAAATGTTCATAGGTTACAAGTGGGAAGTTAAATGAAAAAAAAGAAAAA
The DNA here is from genome assembly GCA_030557105.1 of Candida frijolesensis. Lineage (NCBI taxonomy): Eukaryota > Fungi > Ascomycota > Pichiomycetes > Serinales > Debaryomycetaceae > Candida > Candida frijolesensis. The sequence continues at coordinate 156,904 of JAKTVH010000003.1, read as the reverse complement.
AAAAAGGACAAAATCGGACGGAGCCGCAGTGTACCAAAGGGATCTTACGCATAGATTCATGGGAAGATGATCAGATGATGGCTATCCAAATGACTATCGGTCTAAACTGCGGACTGTAGCGTTGTAACATTGCAATATAAACCAATAAAAGAGTAGTTCTACCATCGCCAAGTAATTTTTACCACATGCCAAGGCGTACCCGGGATAGTCCTAAATGATGTTATGGAAAAACTATTGTGAAAGAAAATTATTACAATAAAAAAATATCAAGCACATAAATAGAGTACAACCTGCCCTTTATTTTGGCCATAACTTGCTACAACCGAGGTGGCTGAAATTCTGTCACACGGAGAAAGACTAACAACTCGAGTGGGGGTATTAATGCAATATTAATCTGTGCATCTACTTTATTTTATGCATATTTGCCGAATAGACTTTGATAGAAAGATCAGCAAATTTTCTAGCCGATTGTACCTCATTAACCACACACACACACACACACGCACACTAACAAACACACACAAAGACCTCAAAACTCCGAATTCTCCACGTTGAAAATTTTTTAAGAGATTCCTCATCTATATAATAACCCTGCATTTCGTATTGAGAAAATTTATTTTGTACATATCATTCCCCATAATCTTTATACTTTAGGTCAACTAACACGAATAATGTCATCTTTACATTCTTCCTTGCAATCAATACAATCCAAAGATGCTCTAAGCCATGATGTCCAAGCTATATCGTATGCTGGTGAAGGTGATGAATTTGTCATTCTTGGAAATAAAAAATACTACAGACACGAACTTATGAATGCATTTGTGGGTACGTTGAACCCTGGTGTTTCCCCATACTCAAGACAAGAGTTTGGTAACGCTTCTGCCGTTGGACTTGCATGTTTTGCATTAAGTACATTTGTCCTTGGATTATATTGTGCTGGTGCAAAAGGAGTCCATCACATTAATGCCGGTGTCGGGCTTTATATTTTCTACGGTGGGTTAATCGAGTTCCTTGCGGGTATGTGGGAATTTTTCAACCGTAACACCTTTGCATATATCGTGTTTTGCAGCTATGGTTCATTCTGGATATGTTTGGGTACTTTAAATGTTCCTTCGTTTGGTATACTTGCCGCTTATGAAGATCCTAAAATGCAGGGCAATGCGATCGGGTTGTTCTTGATTGCCTGGGGTGTATTTACCTTCATGATGTTAATCTTAACATTGAAAGCTACGGTTGCATTTATCGGATTATTTCTTTCATTGGATGCCGCATTTTTTGTATTAGCAGTTGCTTATATGACCGATAGCAAAGGTTGTTTCAGGGGAGGTGGTGTATTGTGCATCATCAGTGCCTGCTGTGGATGGTACGGTATGTTTGCCGGTGTAGCTGATAGATTCAATTCCTATTTCACTGTCAAGCCTTTGCAAGTCCCAGTCTGGAATAAAAGGGTTTTCAATATGTAAGAGCCGAGGGTGAGCGGAGGTATTTACAGGATTTTTGTGTATATTGGTCGGTTTAATTTTATAACAACTACTTGTTTAACTATCTCGGATGCAAGTTATTACTTGCTGAATACATGTAGATTCTCATGGAAGGAGTTGAACAAAAACGGCTTTAGTGGGCTTAATTGTCCTTCATTTACTAACAACCGACCCAGTTCCTAACCTATCCGTGGAACAAAAAGCTTACCGTGCGGGGCTAATAAATGTCATCCCATTTTTTTTTAAGAATCTGCCAAAAAGGATGACAGAATGGGCATTAGCATTAGCATTGTCTTTTCTTTTATGATTTAGTCAAATTTAGTGGGAGGTACATGAAAAATAACGTTTTACGTTGTTTGAGCAGTAGTTCGATTGCAAAAAGGAAAAAAAAGAAGAAAAGTAAATCGGAAACAAAAATTCTTGGATTGCGACCCGGAATTGCAAAATACGAGCGGGCAAGTGTTCTTTTGTGTGGTGATAAATTTATGCAACTTTAATTGGCATGGAGTGCATTATTGGTCTATTGGAAATTGTTGATATTGACAGGTTCTTGTTCATTTTATTCCCAAGAGTTTGATAAAGCGGGACATGTTCGCTTAAGGTATGGCGCATAATTCCGCTTCACGATTGTTTTTGATCGGACTTTGAATTTGCTGACAAATCTCACTTTATTTTTTTTTTTCTTCACCCTCTATCGATATAAAAGGAGCCACACATCTTGGAAGAAAATCCTACAACCAACCACAGACAAACCTCATCATCACTACTTATTAACCATGACTGTCTCCAAGGAAGCCTTTCAGATTGTTCCATTAGGAAACACTTTGCTTTTCAAACCAATTCAGGTAGGTGGAAACACTTTATCACAAAGAATAGCCTTTGCTCCATCCACTCGTTTACGTGCCACAGCAGATAACATACCAACAGATTTACAGTTAGAATACTACGACGACAGATCAAAGTATCCGGGAACTTTGATTATCACCGAAGCAACATATGCTTCTCCACAAGGTGGTTTAAATCCGTACATTCCAGGTATTTTCAACAAGGAGCAAGTCCAAGGCTGGAAGAAGATAAATGATGCTATTCATGCTAATAAGAGTTACAGTTCTATTCAGTTGTGGTATTTGGGCCGTGTTGCTAATGCAAATAACTTGAAAAAGGCTGGATTGCCTTACTTGGCACCATCCGCAGTTTATTGGAACGAAGAAACTGAACAAATTGCTAAAGAGTCAGAAAACCCATTACGTGAATTGACCATTGAAGAAATCGATCATATTGTGAATGTGGAATATCCAAATGCTGCGAAGAATGCTCTTGATGCTGGCTTTGATTACATTGAACTCCATTCTGCTCATGGTTATTTGTTGGATCAATTCTTGAATGTTGCATCCAATAAGAGAACCGATGAATATGGTGGCAGTATTGAAAACCGTGCGCGTTTGTTATTGCGTATTGTCGATAAATTGATTCCAATTGTTGGTGCTGAAAAATTGGCATTAAGATTGTCACCATGGGCAAGATTCCAAGGGGTTGAACCTGAAGGTGAAGAAATCCATAGTTATATTTTGAAAGAATTGCAAAAAAGAGCCGAAGAAGGAAACCAACTAGCTTATGTTTCGTTGGTTGAACCAAGAGTGCAAGCAAGTTGGGATATCGAGAAGGAAAACCAAGTTGGTTCAAATGATTTCACTTACAAGTATTGGAAAGGTAATTTCGTCAGAGCAGGTACTTATGCACACGAATTGAATAAAATCAATCAAGATATCGATAACGGAAGAACTTTGCTTGCGTTTTCCAGATTTTTTATATCAAATCCGGATTTGGTTGAGAAATTGAAAGATGGAATTCCTTTAACTCCATATGAGAGACCTACTTTTTACAACCCAGATAACTTTGGATACAATACGTGGTTGAAACACGGAGAGACCAAGACTTTTGACGAACAAACTGAAAGAGCCAGGGTAGGTAAACCTTTGGCGTAAGGAAACGGAGATGACTTTCAGATTTATTGTTTTACAGTTTTATAATAGATGAAATAGACATACTTATTATTATTGTAAGAGAATTCTAGTTGAGCAATAAATAAATTTTCATTATACAATCCATCAGATTATCTCTTTTTTTCATAAACCGGCATGGGAAGACCATGAATAGTGAAATAGGAATTGAATTTATCGGCCATACCTGCAAACATAGCGTACCAACCACAACAAGCACTTAAGATACACAAAATACCACCAGCCTTAACACAGGCAGTACTTCCAACCATATTACCAGCTGCCAAGACAAAGAAAGCAGCATCCAAAGTTACAAACAATGCCACGAATGCATAGGTAGCCTTAAACGTCAATAGCAACAACATGAAAGTAAAGATTCCCCAACCGATCAAGAACAAACCAACAGCGTTGCCTAACATTACTGGGTCTTCATAAGCAGCAAGTATACCAAATGAAGGGACGTTCATGGTTCCCAAAATAATCCAAAATGATCCAAAACTGCAAAAAACAGTAAAGGCAAATGTGTTTCCGCAAAAAAATTCCCACACACCTGCAAGGAATTCAGTTAATCCACCATAGAAGATACAAAGACCCACGGAAACATTCATCTTGGTGACCCCTTTAGCTTGAGCATAGAATAATCCAAGGACAAATGTGGAAAGGGCAAAACTTGCAAGTCCAATTGCAGAAGCATTACCGAATTCATATTTCGGATATGGGGCATAACCTGGATTTAAGGTACCCACGAATGCTTTCATTAATTCATGTCTGTAATATTTCTTACCGTCAAGGATAACATACTCATCTCCTTCCCCTGCGTATGAAATAGCTTGTATTGGCTGATGGTCGTAATTGTTCAGTTGGTTTTTCTCGTATGACTGTGAGGTACTTAATGAAGCCATGATTGTTGTTGTTTTTGTTGTTGTTGTAGGAGTGATCTTTGGTAGTTGATTGCTATACAAAAATCAGAGAGGAAGAGAAAATGGAAAAAGCCAACACAGGCGGAACTCTGCACACTTATATATATATTTTTATACAAATATGCATGAACCAAATTCCATCAGGATAAAAATGCAGTCTACCCCAACAGCTCTCATGCATCTCCTGATCAATTATGGAAAAATTTCTTTACGCCATGGCTATTCGCCATTTTTTCGTTTGTGCGCCAAAATCCATCCGGCGCTTTACCGTCGTATGTCCCAAAAAAAAAAAAGATGCTGGAAGAGAAGAGCAACGCAACATTGCTTTTCGCTTTCGCAACAAAATTTTTTTTTCTGCTAACAAAGGAAAAAAAAGGAAACGTGAGGCGATTACTAGAAAAACAAAAACTAAACGCCGAGCAATACACAACAAATGGCAGCTAGGCCGAGAACCGTAGTAACGTCTGATGTGGGGTATGTTGACGGTGTTAGGACAGCAAAGAGTTTTATTGGTTTCATTTCGCATTCACAAAACTCCGAAATTAACACATTTGGAAGGAATGGCGTTACCATGGCTTATTGGCAATCTTATTATAACTATCTTGTTCCCTCTTTTTAAACTCCTATGGGGTACGCGCAATGGTCAACCCACATGGTTTCATGAAACTGGAGTTAAACATATTATTCCTAATATGGTTACCCCTATACACTTCTCCACCACTTAAGTCCTTTATGACATGAAACATCTCTAGTTGCGTTATCACTCATGTCGGAGAACCGAAAGAGTTAATTCCGGTTGATAATATACAGTTTTCCTTACCCCTTGAACGTGACTTGTGATAGTGTAAAAAAAAAAAATAAAAAGGAAAGATAAGCTATTCTCTACTTTAATCCATATCTCGCTATAAAACTTTATCTATAATCTAGCATCATCCAAAGGCGCAATCCTTGGTAATCGTTGTCTTTCCTTCTCTTCATCCACGGGTTCTGTTTGTCCATAAGTGTTGTAACCATAGTTGAAAGGTTCATAGAACAATTTTCTTTCATATTTCACCAATCCAGCAGGATCATCTTTAAGTTTCAGCACCAAATCAGGATTCGAAGTGAAGAATCTACTAAACCCAACCAAAGTTCTGCCATTAGATGTGTCTTCCACGATACCTTTGAATTCTGGAGCATCATAGGTATAATTACCTGCTCTTAACAATACACCTTTCCATAATTCTTCAACAAATTTGTTATCCCCCTTGATGGTATCTGATGACACTGTGACTGTTCCTTGAACCCTTGGTTCAACAACTGATAAATACGCCAATTGATTACCTTGGTCGGCACGTTTTTGCAATTCCTTGATCAAATGAGTGAAAGTTGGAATTGGACTTTCTTCTTCCACAATACCTTGAACTTCTGCCCATGGTGATAATCTCAATGCTAATCGATGGGCACCCACCACGGTTATCAAGTGATCAATTAATTCCAATAGGAAGCGACATCTGTTTTCAATCGAACCCCCATATTTGTCAGTTCTTTGATTGGAACATTCATGTAAGAAAGTGTCGAGGAAATATCCATGAGCACCATGTAATTCAATATAATCAAACCCAGCAGCAACGGCGTTTTTAGCAGCAATGGTATAATCTTTATGGATAATATCATGAATCTCTTGTTCAGTGACTTCTCGTAATGGTAATTTAAATTTTTCAGCATATTTCTTAGAAGCTTCACTTTCGTAAATTGGAGAGGCAGCTATGAAATCCAATCCTCTCAGTTTTAAGATTTTTGGAACACCAACTCTGCCCAAAAACCAAAACTGACACGACAAGAATGATCCTTGGGCATGAACAGCATCAGTTACCTTCTTCCATGCTTTGGTTTCTTGTTTGGTAGAGATTTTGGGACATCCGTCATATCCACCACCACGATCAGAAACTAATGTAGCCTCGGTCACTAATAATGTACCAGAATATTGAGCACGATCGGCATAGTATTGGATCATTAGATCCAGAGGCACATGTCTGGTGTTTGGTTGGTCTGGACTTGCTGCAGCTCTAAATCTTGTGGTGGGGCAATATACGATTCTGTTCGACAAGGTTTTGTCACCAACTTGGATTGGTTGGAATACTAATGAATCTTTCAATGGAGTGTTTGACATGTTAAGTTGTGTAATCGATGATGATGATGGTAAAAAAGGGGAATAAAAATTGGAAATTGTTGAAATCTGGAAAGTTATATATCAGAAATCTGTGGCGTGTCAAAGAGAGGGGCTAGGGGTGAGCAATATTCGATTTTGGTTACGATTTGAAACTTAAACGGTGGAGCAAATCTTCTCTGCCCCAACGGAACGGAAAAATGTCAATTATTATTTTTTTTTTTCTTATCCATTAGACGGACGGATAATTATTATATTTTTCCATACTATACACAAACCATATAAACACAAAAGAAAAAGAACAGGACAGAGGTATACATACTACACAAACTACACAGTCTATTATTTTCTAGCAGGAGGTGGAGAAACTCTGTTATATCTTGGGGAATTTGTTGTGTTGTTGGATTTGAAAGCAGGTTTCACTGGGGTATACGTTTTGAATTTATCTTTTGGAGGTAATTGAGGAGATTTTTGATCTGGCATGGCAATATTATCATGAATTGTCGAAGCTTTACCTGGTCTGGTAATTTTACTTTCCGATTCATTAGCAGTAGCATATCTGCTTATCATTTCGGCACTGCTACTTGCATTTTGATCAAGATAGTTGTTGGCACTTCCATGCATGGTAGAATTGGACATGATGGTAGTTGCAGAATATCTTGAAATCATCGATGATGTTCTCTTCAACCTGGAATTAGATCTGCTTAAAGTACCATCTTTCTCAGCCTCGTTATGGGCCACATCTTTATCCTTTGGAACTTTCTTGTTGGTGGTCCAAACGGAAGCAAGTGTACAAATACCAGCAAATCCCAATGCCATGTAGAACACGTTTTTCAATGCAAACATGATAACTTTATCCAACACCAAATCTCTTATGTTTTCATCTGGGATATCTGTCCATAAAATATCAGGGGTGGAAACAATTTCTTTACCATTGAAATTTGTCAATGTTTTGTATTGTATGGAAGTTGGGTCGAGGTTTTTCACAAACGAGTCGAATTTCTGCTTGACCGAAGTGTTGTAAATTAATTGTGCAAAACTCACAGCAAGGGTACCTCCCAAAGATTTCAAAAATGATAAAAAGACCGTAATCATAATCAATGAACCTTCAATTTCTTTAGGTACTTCCAATTGGGATGATAATAATGAAGCCTGAAATTGTAACCCAATAGATACACCAACAGGGATTTGTAATCCAATTTGAGCCGAAGTGCTTGACTTTCTACTCAATAACAATAATAAACCTGCTCCAATGGGGGCGAGAATACCGGATAATAACATCGATGCTTTGACGTTACTAGTACGACGGAGGAAAGGACCATTCAACATGGATGCAACAACCACGGAAACAATCATTGGCAAAATGGCAATAGAAGTCTTGAAAGCAGATTTGTGAAAGATAACTTGAAAGTAAGTAGCTAAATATGTAATCAATGCAATGAAGACGGCAAAATTGGTGAAAGAAGAAAGACAAGCACATAAAATGGTGAACTTCTTGATGAAAACAGATAAAATCATAGGGTTTGGTGAATATTTGAATGTCCAAATAATAAATGCAATTATCAGGAATCCACCCACGATAAAATTCTGAACAATATAACCCGATTTCCAACTAAATTCTTCTCCACCAAAGGAAAGTGCCAATAGGATTAATACTAACCCGGTGGTTAATAAAAACGTACCCATATAATCAATTTTCATTAAACGTTCTTTAACATTTCCTTTGACTTTAGGAGGGTTGAATCCCAACATGAGCACAACGAATGAAGCACCACCGATGGGTAAATTAATCCAAAAACACCATCTCCAATTCAAGTGTGTCAAGATTGCTGCCCCGACAATAGGACCCAAGAAACTACAAGAATATGTTATTCCCAATAATGCATATGATAAAGATCTTTTGGAAATTGGCACGGATTCAGTTAAAATAATGGAAATAATGGATTGGATAGTACCACCACCTAACCCTTGAATAACTCTTCCTCCAATTAACATACCCATGCTTTTGGACAAGGCAGAAACCAAGGATCCGATTTGGAAAACAATTATACCAGCCAATAAACAATTTTTTCTTCCAAAGGCAACGGCAATTTTACTGTTCAATAATGATAAACATGCCATGGGTAATAAATACCCAGAAGTTAACCAACCGATTTTATCAAATGCATTGAATAAATTTCCTACATCACTGATGATGGTGGTAACGATAGTTTGATCCAACACCACCAAGAATAAAGAAACAATACAACTGAAAAGTGTCAATACCAATCGGAATCCAGTAACGTATTGATCAGTGGAACGAGTACCATCACCGGCATCGGCTTCATAATAATAAGATTTCTTGTTTTTTCTTTTCAAATTCCCACTGGTCATATCCTTGGTGGACATGGCTAATGTGGATGCGGAGATACTTTCATTCTCAGCTGCTTGGTCTTTATTATAGATGTTCAATACTTCATCACGATCCACATTATAACTGGCTCTACTTCCTCCATACGTCCGTCCATCATCATCATAATTATCAGAATCATTCTCATCGTAGTCATCGTCATCCTCATAACGACTGGAGTTGTTATCGGAGTGGGTTTCATCAGTTACACCACGATTCTTCATTGGCGGTGGAGGTTGATATTGTTGTGGTTGAAATTGCAGTTTTTCTTGTAATGAGGGGTTGGTTGATGCGTTGTCATCTAAATAAGGAAGTTTTATATCGGATAAATTTGCACTTAATCTAACCAAATAATCAAGTGGTCTCTTAATTGAAGGTTTCCTTAAATATGGATGACGACGAGTGGGTTTCTTCTCATCCACCATATCACTGGGTTGTGTATTGTTCGACATGTTTATTTCAACCACTTTTTGAAAAAAGATGGTAAAACTGGTGTTGGTGAACTGGGCAAAGAAAACAAGATGGAAGAAAAATAATACATTTTATTGAAAAGCAAAAAAATAAAAGGGGGAACATAAGTTTGGTTTTATTTGAAGGTGGTGTTGGTTAAAAACGAATGTGAAGATCTTCAAGGAATGGGATTTGCTTTGAAACTGTGTTGCATGGGAATGTCACAATTGATTTTTTTTTATTTTTTTTTTTGTTTAGCTGCGAAACCCACAAACAATCAAAAACATTCCGTGGTAGTGTGAGATTGTCTGACGGGACGGTGGATATCGCTGTATTGGGCGGAGATATTTTCAACCGACGACGCGGCGCTGATCATTTTTTTTTTTGTTTGTCGCCTACTCACGCGTCAAGTGCAAACGATCGTCGTTTTATGGCCCCTTTGTTGTCTGCCGTTTTATTTACATTCCCGAGTATGACAATAACTTGTAAATCGACACTCTATTACCATTTATAGTGGAGTTGGATTTTAACTCATTTAAATTTAATTGGTTGTCAAGGTGGCTTCACTTGTTTTAGAAACAACAATAAAAAGTAGAATAGACAGGGCTAAATTTTAATGTATATGACGTTGTCAGCAAACAATTTAAAATTAGTTTAATTACTTACATGAATTAGAAACAACTGTCGTTGTTTGTTGTAATGTAATGGTTTATGTTGACGAGGGCGTAGATGATAATATCGTCTGTCAAAGACCATCATCTTTTGTTAATCTCCGCAAACATCACATACCACAGCTCGTTTAACAATAATAATATACGTATATTTCTGTATGACTACACCTTTTGATTTCTTTTTTTTTTTATTTAATTTGTTTAACCTTGTTTATAAATTTTATCACCGTAATGTTTAGCAAATGCCAATTGATCTTTTTCATCTTTAGCAGCGAAAGAATTTTGAGGCAATACCAAAACATCCCCCATTAATTTCGGCACGTTCAAATTATGCAATTGTTTCCAGTTTATTTGTTCAAATATGCCACTTAATAAATAATCATTCCAATATTGGAAAATAACATCGGTGAACCTGGCACTACCAGTCCATTTCATAATCCCTTGACTCTTCTCATTAGTATTTCCTGCTAATTCTATAGCATCAGTACTCTTGGTAAATTCAACAATTTCGGCAATGATTTCTCTTAATATAGGATGTCCTGCTTTGGATTGCATGACAAATTGCGCAAATTGTAATCTTCTTACTGAATCTTGTCTCCAGTGGGGAGAATTGGAATCGCTCTCAATACTGACGATTAATCCTATGTCCAATGGACTAACATTTTCCGGTATCCAGTTTGGAATAGGTTGGATTGGGAAAGTATCGATATCGGCATACACTCCTCCTTTAGCAAACAAAATCAAGTATCTGAAGAAATCCATCTTGAGTACAACTTCAGGTAATTTTTCAAATGCTTGGACGACTTCGGGGATTTGTTTATATAAATGTCTAACCATAGCATGTGAAGTATCATCATTGAATAATTCATGGACAAATCCTGGGTTTTTGAATGCCCATTGTCTTTCACCATCTTTATATCTCTCATCAAATCTTTCATCATTCAACCCATGTTTCCAAGTTTGCCAAATATATGCTGGGAATTTGGCTTCGGCATCATATGGAAACAAATAAGTTAATTTTTCTCTAATGGATGCTGTGGCTGATGGAGCCTTTAATAATTTGATTTCTTCCAATAATAATTTGTTTTGATGTTCAATTCTAATCAAACGTTCATTTTGTTCTTCAAAGAATTTAGTGTGTAATTTTTCAATCTTGGCTAATAACTCCCCTTGGTTCTTACTGTTTTCTGTGCTTAACAAATTAGATAATCCAAGCATTTTATCATTCGGTAAATTGGATATAACTTCTTGAATATCTTTACCACCATTGAGCGAAGGGAAACTGAAGAATGTGACGATCAACCCAAGTATGGTAAGGGTTAAAATTATGGGTATGTATTTGCGAAACCCTACTCTGGAACTGGATTTAAACTTCGTCATGATCTTGCTAACCCTGGATGTATAGTTGTTACTGGCGTATGAAAAATGACGATTCCGTGGTGTAATACAAGATTTCTCAGATCTAGTCTATTTTTTTTTTTTTTTACTTCCTTCGTTGACGTGCCTGAAATTCTCATCATGTACAGGTCGTGGCCGTGGCGCACCAACAAAAAGAAATATCCCACTACCCATTACCATCCCATTGCCACAAAGTCCTCATCATCATCATCATCATCATCTACATCTCGTAATCAACAGATATACCAACTTAACCACAATGACGACAGATCTTTACGGAGGAGCAATTACTATCAAACAATTACCACCATCATTTATTGATGTTTCTCACATTAGAGATGTTCCAAATACCCAGGAAGTGTTTATCAATGAATTATCAACTTCCACTTCGGGAAAATTCGACCAATCATTGATTATTGATTTATTAGAAAAAGTCGATCCAATTGAATATCAAGAAGCTATACATTTACATTTACAAGATATAGTACCAAGTCATGTCCATAATCAACCATTAGAAGAAGTAGATCAGGACGGGATATCTAGGTATTTCAGTTTTGTTAATTTTGTTCCCGAATATAGAAAAGTGGAACCTGATTCACCTAAACAAATAGTAAATTTGTTGTGTTTGATACGGTTGGATAGAGTCGATACTGATGTGTTGTTGCAATATATCGTACCTTTGAAAGAACCTACAGAAGTGAACTTCAATGGGAATTCCGAAACTGACAGGTTCATCCAAGAAAGCTACAAGTTGTTTAGAGAAATAGGTACAAGTTTTACAGTTAAAGATTGGAACTTATTTGGATAGAAAGTTAATATATTGTCTAGTCCTTTTTAACTTTCGGAGTGAAAAATAATTTGGAGATGATCGAGTATAAAATAAACAACACCCCAATCAATAAACTGAGAATGGTAATGCTATTGATTCTATCAAATGTAGTAGTCCCATGTGGGATGTCAATTGTCAAAGTATCACTTTGATCCAGCAAGTGATAGAACACCGTGTCTTCTGTAAAATAAACTTCGTAATTTCCTCCTAATTCACTCTTGGTATCAAACGGTGATTTATTTAACAAATTTCCTTCTTTGACGTTACACCCAATGAAAATATTTGGAGGGGTGTTGATTATATCGGTATACTTTTCTTGTTTCCCATTTTCTGGTAATTGATATCTTGAATGCAATGTCAAGTTGACTTCATTGGTGATGTTTTCAAACTCGAATAGAACCTCATTACCCCATTCACTTATTTTATACTCTGGCAATTCCAAGTTCTTATTCCCATTGTTGATCACCAACTGCGAACCCTCTGGAATATTTTGAAACTCGTCAAATATTAAAGATTTGTTAACATTCAAGTGGTAGTACAATTTACATTCTTGCACATCAAAATCAGTTGGTAATGCCACATCAATCATCGTGTTTAATATAGGATGCAAGCCTTGAGGAATTATTTTAGATCCTGATTGTCCCAAATATCTATGTCTAGGCTTTATATGGAACATGGTTTTGTGTATATTCTCATCATTGTCCGCATCGTCCAACACAACTCGAAGACCTACCAAGTTCAAGTCATCGGCACTGGATATTTTATCGTCAACCAAAAACAATCCAATTTCTTTGAACACTTCCGGATCACTATTGAAATTCAAATTTTCCACGTTGGTTAATAGCTCACGAACGGTTATTTTGTCATTGGTGAAAGTGAAATCGTAATCTGAATCCTCATGTAGACTAAAATTATTCAAGCCCAATGCCTTCAAGTCGTAATAATAAAATGAGTTTAAACTTGGAATCCATGATTCGGAAGGAATTGTGATGTTCAATAATTCGGTTGTCAAGTCTCCCACCTGTTGCCAAAATTTGTCCTTGTCAGCATTGGCTTCTGGTATCGCATATACATTCAAACCAGGAACATAATCAAATTGAAAAATAGTACCATTGACTGGAGAGTTGTTGATAAATTTAGTTTGAATTCTAAATTGTTGGATAGCTGGATATGAGGTAGTTGGCAGGGTGGTATACTTATTTTCAATAACGAATGAATATCCTTCAACACTTGACAATTGAAAATTTGTTTTGTTGACGTTGGTTACGATTCCATCATGACTCGAATGTGGGTTGAATATAGTTGTTCTTTGTCTCATTGTGACTGTAACGGCGATTCCAGATAGTTAGATAACTTTCACCGTGGCAAAATGGTTGTGTCCAAAATACCGCCAGAGTTATCTAATTTTTTTTCCGTGCCAGTGATCATTAATTTTTATACCAGTGCGCCAGAATTATTCGTACCAACTCTAAGTAAATAATTTAATACCAATGGAAAATATATTTTAATACCAGTGCTCACTAATTGTTCAAACCAATTTTGACTGTTATTTGATATAAAAATTAAGGGTCACGTGTTATGGATAATTTTGACCTACTGGTACAAACTATTCTGTCTGCGTTAATATGAACATTTTTCTACTAGTTGTACGAATAATTTTGTCTCGCCAATAATAATATTTTCTTCTGGTTCGTGCAAAAATATCGAACAACCGCAATTTTGATGATGTTGGTGGTGTTTCCACGTGATTATCTACATGATTTAGAGTAATTTCAGAAAACAAACGGTCAGCAGTTCCCCCTAGGTTGGTTTTGCACCCCAAAACACGCCTTTTTGCGCGTGCCGGGGTTCCCCTAAGGTCGGTTTTCCTCCCGGAAATCACGTTTTTTCAACGTGCCGGGGTTCCCCGTCCCTTGGGGTTTTCCCGAAATCGCACCAAATTCGGCGCGTCGGGGGGTGGGCTCATTTGGGGGCGACCGTTCCCCCAAGTCTTTAGGGGTCTGGGGGACCCGGTCTGGTGAGAGATGCGACTGAGGGAACATTGTCCCGCAGTGAGGTCCGCAAGGGACCCACTATGTACTACCTACATGCCTATATACCTATGTACATATATATCTATTTAGTACCTACATAGTATTGTGGCAGTCAGATAAGGATTACCTGCTCCAATTGAACCCACACAACTGGTGACTAGTCATTTTCCTATTGCAGTGTCACCGCCAATCCATAACCGCCTTTAAGATGTGGACTGTATTCAAAGCAGATCAATGCGGTATTAAACCTTATCTATGTGGCTCTTCTGTGAATACTCTTAAAGGGAATGGATTTTGATTATACTCCACATGTACCAGTTTCTAATATGAATGGACATAGGATAATTGGATATTGGACAACCGCCATAAGGATAACCATCAAACCAGGATACCAACCAACCATCAAACCAGGATACCAACCAACCATCAAACCAGGATATTAGGAAACCAACAATTAACATTAGGATAACCAGCAAACAAATAACCGCCATCGACTAATTGTTAAAATTGTTAGTAAATAATTCAATAATGCAATGAAGAAGTTAAATAACATACCTTTTAGTGCTCTAGAGAGCCTATATTGATCTTATTTGGATATGATTAATATTGTATTGATATAAACAACAAGAAAGAAGAAGAAAAAAGTGTTGTAAAAAAGTTTTTTTTTTTGGGGAAACTTGATCTCCTTTTATAGTTGTTTTTTTTTGGTACGGGCGGGTAATTCTGATAACACAGATATAGTGTGGAATTTATATGTAGATTGAAAGCGGGGAAAACTTTATTTTGTTTGTGTTTTCGACAGCAGAGACTTAATTTGTGCAGTTTATATGTGTACTGAAAGAGGGGAATACTTTTTTTTGTTTGTGTTTGCGTCTTTTTTACAGCCATTTTTTTTGACAGCTGTTTGGGCGGCTATTTCTTTTAATTATAAAGTGGACTTGTTTAATAAATGAACTTTAATGAACTCGTGTTAATAACCTGCTGTCTTTGGTTTGTGCAATGAAAAGAACAATAGTTATATTTCTATAATAAAATGACTATAAACCCTATATAGATTTCTACTACTCAGTATATATGTTTTAGTAATTGGTAGTGTACCGAATACTAATTTCAATCAAATATAGCCTTTCTATTTATTGTTTGCACCAACTACAAAAGGTGCGGCAAAACTATTCGTACTAAGCAAGATATTAAAATGAATCACATTGACACCAGATATCATACATTACTAGTGTAAAATTATTTGGTCACTTATTACGAATATTCAGCGCAAAATAGTATGAACTATTCTATCTGTCTTAATATGAACGGTTTTCTACAAATACTGCAAATAATTTTGTCGCACTCGTCTGAATTAAATGTAAAAAACTGCATTTAACTATTTTGGTTGATGTGACACGACCATCAGAACCCAGTAGATGTACTGTGTGGTTACAATTTGTTCCCAATTAAGAAGTCTACATGAAACTCTTATTGCCGAATGATATCGGGAAAAATCCTCTCTCACGCGACACAAAACTAACAGTTGCGTATGCAACGCAAAATCGTACAAAAAAAAAGCGGAAAACAAAAAAGGAAACCATTTTTAATTTACTACCTCATCCTAAAAGTTCCATTAGAAGATTCCAAGAACCCTCTTTATTTCCGTCTTTTTTTATATCGATGATATCATCTTTGTAAAAAGAAAAAATATCCACATGAGTAGGAAATAATACGTCAAGAAAATATGAAACCTTCATCCACAGCCGAGACAACAAGCACAGAAAGAAGGTTTTCTTTGTTTTCTTATTGTTGTAGAGATTTATTTCAGGAATGTAAAAAGAATCATAACCACACATCTTGTGATTGGATTACACAAACTATTCCGGCAATTTGAAAATAAAAATACAACAAAAACGAGGCTGCTTCCGAGGAAGCACCAAGTACGAAGGACTAATTAGGTAAGTAGAGCGTGGTAATGAGATGTCAAATGGTTGTGTAAGAAAGTTGTATATTAAAATTAAGATCATATTAGTAATAAGAATAACAATAGCATTATTGATGGTAGTAGTATTAAGATGTGTGAATGGATGGTGTATATATGCTATATACAAAAATTAGTCATAAGCAAGGGGCATGTAAAAACAAAGAAACGGAAAAGGAAAAAGAAAAAGAAAAACAACGTGAACTATGGGGCATTAGTATTGGTTGAAAAGTGAGTCCGTATTTAGGGTTATATTGTTGACGATTGGGTTATTGTTAACTTGTACCAATTTCAAACTGGTAGTCAATAAACCAATGATACTTATGTGTTTACCAGATAAGTAGTAGATGATTTTCTCAGTGGATTGGGCCAAAAGCACAGGAACAAAGAAGATGGTGTAGTAGATACTGATGGCTAAGATTAAAAAGTTTATGGTTTGGAAAATGATGGCTTCACCTTGGGACAACACGGGTAACGGGGAGTTGTAGTAGTACAAGTTGTAGATCTTCTTGAATTTGTTCAAGAATTTGGTGACTGGGATGATCATATTAGACATGTTTGATTGAATATATTATGAATGAGCAATTGGGTGGAGTATTGAATAATTAAGGACTAGTAGTAGTAGTGAATAAATAAATGAAAGTGCAAGACGAAATTAGTAATGTAAGGTTAAATGAAATGAAGTGACGGGTGGTAAGAAATAAAAGTGGGAGATATGAGATATGAGATATGAAAGGTAAGATATAAGATACAAAGAAGAGATAAAAGGGACAAAAGAAGTAAAAGAGTATTAGTAGAGAGAAACGAAAGAAAGGGGAGGGGAAAAGTGGTTGTTTATATATTGTATTGTATCTCAATTGTGGTGATAGCTACATTATGTATGGTGTGATGAGAGTACAAGTATTGGTTGGTTGTAAAAGTGTAAAATTAGTAATGTATGACCATTGATGTTACACAAATAACTTTTTTTTCCCGCAATTACTAAATCAACCGCAAAATCCCAAAATCCCAAAAAATACAAAGAAAGTTTTGTTTTGCATTTTTTTTTTTATGTTCGAGAAATTATTTTTGCTCTTCTCGTGGTTATATGCAGTATCAGTACACGACTTATTGTTGCTATTACTTAGTTACTAAATTATTTCCGCTACTATTCTCATCTCTTATGTTCTCTCCCATTCTTCCCATGCCGATTTAGCCGTTTCTTGCTAGACTTGCCATATCGGATAACTATCTTAAGCCTTATGGTTATGTAACTACTACAACTAGAACAACAACTAATATCAATTCACATGTATTCCTGTTACCCCTATTCTCTATGGTACCACATCATCCCATACACCCACACAACGTTCTTTCAAACTTCTCTTGCTACAATCAAACTCAAAAACACAAATAGTCGGGGATAGTTTTTTGCCTGAGGGGAGGGAAATAATGCAAACCGAAAACTGATTTCCGGAAATCTTGGTATTCATTGAAAAAAAAAAAAAAGCAATGCAAGCAAGTATGTAAGCCAAAAAAAAAACATGCGCTTACCCGTAACACTACCGGGAAGAAGAACAGATGGCCCTTCCGGTTAGACAAAGTAGTCCCATACCAATCCTCATGCAAGGTAACGGAAACCTGTAACAAGCTTTCTAATAACCTTACCGAGTCAAACAATAGAAACTGATATAAACTGCTGGTCTTCCCCTATCCTATTCTAGCTTACTTTATTGTGAGTAATCAAGGAATTGGAATTTGCTCTGTTCTAGAACACCTTGGATTTCCAGTACAGTAACAACCCGTCTTCTACCACCTTCACCAAGGACGGAATAAGAAATTCCACCTCGTCGGAACTAAAAAAAAAAAAACCCACCTAACCAGAAACTAACAAACTAAGACAAAGACAAAACACGAAATGTGAAATATAAAAATTCACTCATAGTTTAATTTACCGGTTTTGAGACTTTCTGGGGACAATTTTTTTTCCTGGCTTTCGTGCTTGAAACCCATTCAATTCCACGCTTATTGTTTGAAATGGAAACCTTAATCTCGCGTCACACCCACACTCTCTATGTTTCTCCTATCTATCGTGTTGCAATTGGTGTGTTCTCTCGAGAGGGTAATCACTTCATCAATGGAATCGGCCCATTTTGTTACTATTCCCGTAATTGATTCGCGGATTTCCGTGAAATAATAATTTGCGCACCCGACAGAAATCTTTACATCCGAGACAACAGTGTTACGGCAACCACTAGCCGGAACTTACACAACTGCTGGAACATGCAATAATGGAAATTACAAGCCGTGTTGACCCAGGACCATCTCGGTACAACACAAAGACGGTCTCATCCTTTCCTGTCAGGTTCCCGTATCTATTGTTATGACATCTGCAACTACACAAGACAAAAAGCTCTTACAAAAACTATCCAGCAACCAGACTTGATATAGGAAACAAAGGATCTTGTTAAACTACAAAAGTAATCAGTTACAAAAATTAAATCTATGTCCTCTCTCCTATTTGTCCTATTTGCCCCATGCATTTGGATCGGGTATATTGTACTCTTTAACTCTTGGAATGATCTTCTTCTTTGGTACCTTTTTAGGAAGTTGTGGGAATTGACTATTGTCATGCAAATTAGAAGTAGAGCTATTCCTTGAAGATGCCAATGATGAACTACCCGATCTGTTATTCACGCTATTGTAGCTGCTTCCTCCCAACATTGGGAGACTAGTGTATGAATTTGATGGTGAAGCAGCGGCGATTGGTGCCATTGTTCCCGGTGATGATGCTGTGGCTTGTGCTGGGGTTGATTTTTTTGCCAACGTGGGGAAATTTTGCTTTGATGCTGTCTTAACTGTAACCGGTGCCGTTGCAAACGTTGTAAGTGGTCTCTTCGTTGTTGTCGACCCTGGCCGAATGACTGTTCTTGTAGTAGTAGCAGCAGGTCTATTGTTGCTCAAAATAACTGTCTTTTTGGCTTTTGGTTTAAGTGGAGGGAACTTATCCACCTGAGTTGATGAATTGTTGCGGCTACTGCCATTACTCCAATTTTGTGCCATTGGTGTACTGGATCCACTTCTGTTCCCACCCAAAACGGGGAAGTTGTCGTTGGAGACACCTCCTAACACCGGGAAATTCTCCACACCTGTCTCCTTAACAATGGTAGACAAATCTTTATGCAAATCAGAAGTACTTGGGAAGAATTCTTGAAATTCTTTGACCAATAAATTTAATTCTTCATGTGTTTGATGAATGAATAAGTTTTGCTTGTAAAGATTGAACAATTCACTAGCGGTGATGTTTTTGTTCTTAAAATTGTTATTCAACGATTGGAACTCATTGAACTTGTCATTATTGTAATTCAAATAATGTTTAGCTCTTTCCTCGAATCTTCTCTTTTTGATTTCTGGAGATTGTTGCAAGACTTCATCATCTTCACCCATCCATCTGCCTGAATTATTTCTTCTGGAGTCAAACGTCGACAATTGTGAAAAATGCTGAGAATTGGAACCAATAACAACTCGATTGTTACTTCCTGTCAATCCTCCGTGTTCTTTCAACATGTGTGCAGTCAAATCCAAATCATCCCTAAAGACAACAAATCGCTTCTCTATACAACTGGGAACAGAACAAACATAGTGCAGTTTGGTGAAATGATTGTACAAATTGTCATAATTTCTATAATAATCGGCAGTTTTAGGATTCAATTGATCACATATATGACAACGTTCATGTCTATCACGAATATGAACATTCAACTCATCTTCGGAATAAAACCTTTTCCCTTGGCAATGCTTACAATTTGGATGTCCTGTAAACCCTGAGTCTTCGCCGTCTCCTTCACTTTGATGCTTTTGCAATTGCTTATATGTGAACAACGGCAATTCCAATTTAAATGCATGTTTGAATTTGGAACAGATCAAACAATAATACTTGCTATGCACTTCTTTGGCATGATCTATCAATTGCTTGAACTCTTGGAAAGTCTCATGACATACACAACAGATATTTTCTAGTAATTTCAATGTTTCATGTTCAACAAGTTTGGAAGTGAATTGGATATTGTACTTCTCATCAAGGGAAACAATGTCTTTATCAGTAATATCTGCAAAGTCTTTATGTATTTGTTCAGTAATCACAATCTTGTCATTTTCACTACGACATATAAGACATGTGGTTTTCTCGTACAAGCTACGTTGTCTGAACGTACACTTGTGACAAGTGGTATGATTACATGGAGTCAATGCAGCAATCTCAATCTTCTCAGCACAAATTAAACATTGTTCACCTTCTGGGATATCTTCTTCCTCGGCGTCTTGTTCATCATCTCGATTTGAATTGTTTCTCCTGCGATATCCTCTACGTCCGGATGCCTGCTGTTGGGGTTTGCCTCCTCTATTCACTCTTGGGCGTCTTGGATTGCTGGATTTCTTTTCATCTGTGGATTCTGACATGCTGATAAATAGTCAAGTTGTACTTTATTAGGCAAAGAAAAATTTTTCAACAGATTTGGTTATATATACATATATATTTTTTTTTTTTCGTGCCTTATTTCAGAAGCATCTGGAATTACGCCTGTTGCGAGAAACTTCAACATCAAACACATCCAACAACCAACGTGTACCTAAATACTTTTCCCCATCACAAAAGCCAATCATCGACGCTCCCTTTACACAATGAGTTTCAATCTCAGTGCAACACTCAACGTGTCTAGATTGTTATATAATCCAAGTTTATGTTTACCACATTTAACAGTCAAATCCTTCGATCAATTATCCATACCGTTTAAAATCCCCAACCATCCCCAGGCTATCATCAAGGGAGTCGTCTTAGATAAGGATAATTGTTTCGCCAAAGATCACGATGACAAAGTCTGGCCAGCTTATGAAGTATGTTATCACCAACACGAAAGAACACCACATTGACAACCATGTTACTAACAATACCCTTTTTTTTTCCTCTTTTCGTGGAATTTATTATGATTTTAGACAACATGGAAGAAATTAAAAGAAACCTACCCTAAAGAACATTTATTAATCGTGAGTAATTCCGCTGGAACGAACGATGATATCGATCATGCACAAGCAATCACATTAGAATCCAATACTGGAGTGACCGTATTACGTCATTCCGTGAAGAAACCCGGATGTTTACAGGAGATTCAAAATTATTTCAAACAATTCAATATCCAACCGCATGAAATATTAGTGATTGGTGATAGATTATTCACTGATATGTTGATGGCTAACATGATGGGTAGTTGGGGGTGTTGGATAAACGAAGGTGTGGAAATTAGTGAAAAGATGTTTCCGAAATTGGAAAGAGATGTTTATAGTAGATTGGTGATTAATCGTGGTAGTGACCCCTTTGTGGCTCCTGTTCCTGATGTTCCTAAATGATTAAAAGAACCTTCTTAGATTCATGTGATTGTATATAAAAATAGATAGACCTGTTTATCATTTCTTATAATTTCCTTGGGTTAGCATATTATTTTAAGGTTGATTTTTTTCTTGATATGCCCTAAATGTTAGCAGCATTGGAAGTATCGCTCGTCACTATAGTTTTTTTTTTTGCAACTATTCTATTTCCATTCACCAACATTTTGTTCATAATTCTTTCTTTTCCTTGTTTTCTTTTCGTTTCATCTACCTTATCGATTAAGCTCATTAATGCATAAATCACCACCACCCCCATCACCACTCTAGAAACCAATATACAGATAGACAAACTGTAGATAAATTATCATTCGGACGGGTTCAATGGCTCATAACTTACTATTTGACCCTCCATTAGCAGAAGGACAAAGAATCAATGTTGGTAATAATGTCATTATTGAGAATATCTACAGTATTTATAACCCAACCGCTTTCAAAAATTTCTTCAGAATTTATCTAAGTTTTTTATTGACCCAATATATCTTGACATATGTTTGTGTTCCCTTGGATGATATTGAAAACCGACCTGCAATTTGTATAATTTCCACCGCATATACTTTCATCATGGTATGTATTCTACACTCCTATATCTAATCAAGAGGTTGAAAAGTTGTTTTTTTGTTTTTTTTTTTTTTATACTAACGATTCATGTCTTTTCTATTTTTGAAATTAGTCCTTGATTAATGCCCTGATATTACCATTTTGTTCTGCAACCATCCCTACCATCCTTTCATTACGATTTTTATTTTCATCATTTATCTTGGAATTTATTGGATTGGTTTTGAATATAGTTGCTGTTATTCAATGTTTAAAGGCTGGTGAGATGTTTGAAATTGAAAAAGAACGTGGCAAAGTTGTTTTGAAAACTAGAGTGGATAAGTATATTAACTTCTTCCAAATTACAAGTTTGGTGTGTTCAATCCTTGCTACTACTTGTGTATTGATACTATTGGTCATTTGTGAAAAAGCTTTGGAATATATTGCTAATAAAGTGGATAGAAGAGTGGTTAAAAAGAATAAGAAGGTCGATTTGACTACTGAATCAATTGAAGAATATCGATACAAGCAAGATCGATATTATTCTGTTTAATGTTTAAATCTACCGTTGCTGTTATACATATATATAAGTTCGTTTATTATTAACTTTGTTACAATTTAAAGTATAATATACAAATAAAGAAAATAAATTTTTTTTTTTTTTTTAATACATTTAATTGTGGATTCTAAAAATATGCCATCCATAATGAATCAGCAGATGCCAAATTACGTGGGTTAACAGCTTGCGAAATCAACTCCAATGCATTTTGATTAGCCACGGCGTTATTTGAAGAAACATGTCCCATGGTCATCACTCTTCTAATGATACTTTCAACATTCAATCTAACCATATCACGGAACAGTTTATCTGGACTATTCAACATACTCTTGTCATGTTGTTGTAACCAAGAAACAACTTCATCTCTAACAAACAATGTCAAATATTGTTCTAAATCAGATTCAGGTTCCAATAATGCTCTAGCAATACACAAGACATAAACTGACAATATACCTTCCAATCCAGTTTCTCCAATCAATTTTTGAATATTTGGAGTCAATCTAAATGGAACTTGTTCCGCATTGACAAATATAGGTGCTGGTTTATTGTTGTTTTGTTGTTGAGCATTATCTAATGCATTCTTGTTTGGCATTTTGTAAGGCAACATATCTGAAGTCCAAACGCTACCCGATCCTTTATTAATATGAATCTTCTGCGGTTGTCTTGCATTAATGCACATCATATAGGTGGTAAAAATAAATGATGCATATTGGGATGTGAATTGTTTACGGAATAACCAGAAATCTTCAAAGTTTGGATACAAATCAACAAAATAATTCTTCAAAACGGTAGTTGGAACCAAGAGGGTTTGAATAGCACTCAAAATTTCAACTCTGACACTGGTCAAATCTGGTTTTGGTAATCTTTGATCATACGCAGCTCTCAATTTTTCAACAGTGTAAATAAATGGTTCATCACGACTCTTGCCACTCTTCTTACAGAAATCTTCATATACTTTCTGCAACGAAATATCTCTGGTGTCATCATTAACAATTCGGATATGAGGAGACAATGGTACGGCAATTGGCAATGTAAATTGAATATTACGACGACGTGCTTCAACCTTTCTCGAGATGCTATCATTGAAAATTCTAAATAATTGGAAAACAGACTCTTCACGACGACAATGACGAGCAGCTGGGAACTGTACAGCAAACGCATGTAAACTACCATCATGACCACGAATTCTCAACCTTTTGTAACAAGCACTTGCACCACGTGCCAAATCGATGGTGGAAAGGAATCGTTCAATCTTGACAAAATGAGCATTATTATCTTTGTTCAACAAATATTGACCTGGAATTTCAATTTCTTCAAATTTCTGATGATGGAACTCACTTAAATGAGGACACAAGTTTTCCAAATTAACTTGGGAAACTCTTCTGTCCAATTTATCTTCCAATCTATCTCTCCATTTTCTCAACTTGGTGATATAAGTTTCCAAGTTTGGTTTTGAAATAACCAAATCTTTCTCAAATTCTGCTCTGATTTGTTTTGGAAGGACAGTTTCTGCAAATCTGGTGATGTTGGCTTCAGTTACTGGTGGCAATTTAGCATCTTCGCGTGGATTGCCTAGTCTATTCAAGTATTGAATACCATCATTAAGCAAGGCAACACATAATCGATAAGCATCTTCATCTGCTGTGCACTTGAATCTCTGATTGATTTGGTCAACCAATGACTCCAAAGAGAGTGCCAACAATGGATAAGCTGTTTTCAAAATCGCCATGACTTCGTCCACGTGTTCCAATGGTTGACGAACGGAAAGTGGGATACTGATTTGTGGTGGTTGTGACTGTTGAGCATGTTGTGGAGCTTGTTGTGAAGGTTGTGGATGACCTGCTGGGGACCCAGCAGTTTCTCCGTTCTTAGTAGAATCTCCATTATGCTCACTTTTCTGTTGCTCTCCATTAGCCTGTTTATCATTTCCTAGTGACATTGCTGTTGGTGAATTTGCTTGTCCCACAGTTGAAGGAGAGTTGGCGGTATTGTTAACATTTGAGTTGGTTGTCGTAGCAGCAACTGCTGCTGCGGAAGCAGCTTGTTGACGTGCAATTTCAATAGCTTGACGTTGTTGTGCAGCAAACTCTTCTCTAGTGGTTCGAAGTTGGAAATGCAAAGCCTGAGGATAACTCTTGGCAATACGGACCAATATTTGTTTAGCCAATTTTGCTTCTCTGTGAGACAATGAAGTCAATAACTGTGGAATGAACGTAATCCAATACCAAACTGGAACTTCACCTCTAAAATTTTCAAAAGCTTGTGCTAAAGTACCCGAGGAATGATCCAAACTAATCAACCATAAAATCCTGGCCAACAATTTTCTTGTCTTACCATTCTTGTAAAGACCTGCTGCTTGCAAGTAACAACTGATGGCGTTGTTGGCATAAACCATATCATTTGGATTCTCCTTGAAACGACGGTCGTTGAACATACCCCATTCGGCCCAAGCTTTAGGTAAATGAAGATCAATTTGAACTGCAGTTGCAAATGCTTTGTTGGCTTCATCTTTTTGATTTAATTTATTCAAAAACATACCTTTCAACGTGAAAAATTCTGCCTTTTGTTGAGTAGCAAAATACACCAAATTAGTGTTACTAATAACATCAAGACCGGTGTTTAATTCATTTGAATTTTGGTAGTGGCATTTAACTTGTTCTTTCAATTTCAAAAATGCTTCTTGGATTTCAATATTTGGCAATTGATAAATCCTGGTTAACTCTTTAATACAAACTTCAGGCATATTATGCTTTCTGGCGACGTGAGCAAATCTGTTGATTACCCAAGCAATTTCATGGAATCCACGATACGCGTAAGAGTTAGCATTACTTCCGGTGCTATTCTGTTGTAATACCGGAATGAACGGCATGTACACTTTATTGATAACTTGGAATGCATGTTGACGCCATGTGACTAAATCATTCCAAATGTTGATATCATCCCAAATATTTGGCAATCTTTCACGCCAAACTTGCAACACTCTCTTCAACTCTTGGGACTTGACATCCAAATTCTGAGCATTGGTAGTAACCAAACTTGCATAAACTTGACTGGCTTCCATGAATTCAACATATTGTTGGAACGTGTGCAACAACGGAATATGGGCGTTTGAAAATCTTTCTGGTAATCCATGCCATTTACGTAATGCCAATTGAATACCTTCGTCACACAAACGCGACAAATCTTGCAATGTTTCCTTCTCTTGACCAAATCCTTGCAAACACAAGAATGTTTCAAACACTTGACGTCTTGGAGTTGGAACATCCATAACACTCTTGACAGTTTGATCCAAAGTTTCTCTATCGTTATACCAATCGGCGACTCTCCAACCACATTCTAAAAGAAGGTCGGAGAAACTTTCGTGTCGTGCAAGATCAGTAAGAATATCCCAATGTTGCAATTTTTCGGAACAAAGAATCCAATGATCTTCCCAAAGTGCGTATTCTGAATCACCATATGGTAGAGCACCACTTCTTGCTCTGATTTGTGCAGTTTCATACAATTGCTGTGCTTTGTCCCAAAGTCCAATCTGCTCATAAGAAAGAGCACCGATAGTTTCAGCATATTTAGCTCTTCTTCTCCAAAGACCGTAGAACATGTCGTCTTCTTTCAAAGTAGCATACAACTTAGCTAATGCATCTTCAGTAACCTCGCGAACTTCAGCACTGGCGTTGACTGATTGTTGATCAATGGTTTCAAGAATATGAATACCTTGTGACCAGGCATCAAAGTTAGATGCCAAGCATTCAATGGCAAATGGGGGTAATTGCAAAGTATCGCATCGTGAAATACTCTCCAACAACGATTGAATCACGTTTGGTCTCAAATCAATTTGGCGAGTGTGATAATCTTTAGACAACAAGATAACCAAAAACCTAGTAAAGTCCAAATTTTCAGAACGAGGAATGGAAGAAAATGCAATTGGGAAAATGGATGCCCACGTTTTGTGTATGGTTTCTCCGCTTTGGTAGAACATATCAACCAAGGGTTCCAACAAATCACCAGCTCTGATATTACCCACATCCTCTAAAAACTCTGAATGTTTCTTCAATAATTCATCCAATGCATCGTTGTTATTATCAACTTCCATTTTGTCAGCCGATTCCAGGAAAGGTAATACATGTATTGGCGATAATTTGTTTTCATCGGCAACTAGATTGACAATTCTTTCAAAATTGATAGAACCAAATAATAATTGCAAAGCTTGGTTCAACCATGGATAGTCTGCCAAGTATTCCCAATTCTGCTCTCTAATAACGTAATATAGTCTCTTGGCAATATCTTTCTCCAAACTGTTATTCAATATAGACATTAACTTACGTCTAATAGAAACATCCACAGATCTAGTACCCACCATAAATGGTTGTTCCATTCTAACTGTAAGTTCAGTACAACTAAACGAGTCATCTTCGAAAATATCAATAATGATTTGATAAAATTCTTTGGACAATGTAGGCTCCCCTCGTACTTCAAATACCATCATCTTCGACAAAATTGCAGCCTTTTCTTTAGTGGTTGGGAAAAGATCGGTCTTCGAGAAAACCCAATTCTTAACAATCTTGATGATTTTTTCCAAAGTATCCTTATCCAAGCTTCTTTCAATCAATTGGGCCAACAAAGACAAAAATATACGTCTTTGGTCACCTAAATTAGAAATCCTCATTGAGAATAAATTAAGAATTTTCTCGAGCAATTTGGTAGTCATCTTAGCTTCAAACTCTGAGCTTGCGCTATCTTTCGAGGAAGCGGTCTGTGTTCCTTGATGAGTGATTGTAATGTGGTCTTTGCAAAGCTTATTGAAAGTTTTCATGATCGTGGGCAACAAACTATCTAAAGTAGCTGGTTTGTAGTTTGCTAAAGTCCATGATAAAGTGACACCAGCGGCAACAGATGACATGTCACCCAAGTCGTCTGAGACGGTAGTGGTAAGCAATGAAATGAATTCCTTGATATCATCCTCTTCATCCTCTTCTTCGTTAGATCCTTTTTCGTCACTGATGGATTTCAATATGGTACACAACACTCTTTGTAATACTTCTTGTATATCATGATTATCTGATTTGATACATTTATCGAGCAACTTGTGAAGATAAGAAAGATTGGACACAATCCATTCAGGTTTTTTCCATTCCAAAACGACTCCCAAAACTTCTAATGCGTTCAAACAGTAACCTAACAAGTTGTTTGAGTTGATATCTTGTGATAACAAAAATTTTTCAAAAAACGTAAGTTTGACTGCAACTTCAGACCAATGTTCAGGACTTAGCAAGTCATATAGGATACCTAAAGCTTTTTGACCCAACTCACTTTCAGAAGCTCTTTGTGGGCTAATACAAACATATCTAATCAAGAATGTAACACATGCTTCTCTTTGACCAAATGGAATGGCGTAAGCAGGAGACGTTGTGAAGTCACCATCTGGTTTAGTTTCTGCATCTTTCATGACGGTATCAGAAGTTTCATTTTCTGCTTCCACATCTTCAGATTTCTTCTCAGCTTCGTCAGTTTCTTCAGTTTCTTCCTTTATGTCATGGGATTCCTCTTGTTCCTCCAGTGACTTTTCTTCTATGGCATCTGTTGATTCTTCTTCCGATTTTTCTGGTTCCTCTTTCACTTCAACCTTATCACCATCAACAGTGTCGGTTTGCTCGTTCTTGGCTTTTCTTTCCCAATACAAAATCAACTCGGCTAATTCAATTGCCAAAACTTGATTTTCAATTGCAGGGTTCGCAAGAATGGTTAATTTACCCATAGCTGTAATAATGTTGGAAACGAAATGCTCTCTGGCAACAAAGAATATGTCTGGGTGTTGAACAATAAACTGGTAAACATTTAACACTTGAGTAACATTAAATCCGTCTTCCGATATGATACGGCGTGGCCATTTTAACCAACTATCTGGTGAATCCACATCCTTCATTCTTTCAGACATCACTGGTGCCAAAATGTCCAATGCTTGCTTAACTAAATGTCTTGATTCGGATTGGTGGGTTCTCAAGAGAGCAACAAAAACTTGAGTAGTCAACTTAGCTGGAGTATCATATGCAGAAATAAAATACGACGTTGTAACATATGCAACTTGTTTGGTGATGCTGTCTTCCAATTTGATATAATTCCAACTGAACTTGATGATATCTTTACGCAAATCGGCAATAAACTTAGGTGCCAACTTAAGCAACAATGCAGTCACTTCAAGTAACGCGAATCTATAACTATCCATCGAACCAGATGTATGGTCGGTGATTATGTCATGAGTGGATTTCCATATGCTGTCGTTCAATTTTTCCAACCACTCGGGTTTGTCTTTGACAAAGAAATCATCCACTTTCCCATTCATAACGGACTCGTAGATGAAAATAGGATTAAAAACTTTCTTCAAGAAGAAAATCTTTGCCTTCAAACAAGAATTTTCATCACTGGCGAATTCGATAGTTTTATCCAAATGTGCCTCTCTTTTTTCAAGATCGCTGGAAGAAATGACATCGTTGAAGATGTAATCTTCAATATCAGTTGGTACGGGAATTCTTAATTTCGAATCGCGATCCACAACGGCAAATAAAAGATCAAATTCTTTTGGATTTCTTTTCAAGAATAAAATGATCAATTGATGGAGTTTTTCAATAGCTTGGTCGCTTTGGAAATGGACTGATGACAAAGACGCGGTAGACTTGGTATCAGAAACTTGTTCAAAAAGCTCAGAAAGTGTCAACAATAAATCCCTTTGGCTATCAAACCATGCATCGTCATGCTTACCAATCCCTTCTATTAAATCAACCAAATTGGCAAATTTCACGATTTTAACCTCCTTATCTGGTTCATTCTTTACATCGTCAACAAAAACAGACAACTTTTCCTTAGCAATCTTTCTCAAGTTATCACAACCCTCCATCCCAGTAATGGTGGCTAACATATTACCCAACTTACGGTTCTTGAAGTTGGCAATTAAGTATTCAATACAATTTTCAGCAAACCTGTTCAAGAATTTCGAAACTGGCTTTCTAAATGGAGAATCTTGATGACGATCTAAATGACCTTCCAAATACTGCAAGGTATTGATTATTTCCTCCATAAACGTGTACGCCTTGGCTGGCAACAAATGGAAAATATTCAAGATTGCCATAACAATCTGAACAGTGTGATTATTCTCAAGATCTTGACCAGCAATTTGACGTAAGGTGTTGATTTGTGCCCAAGCCATCAAATGATCCAACAACTTTCTACCAATTTCAACTCTAAAGTATGAAATTAACAATTCCAATAATCTAGCTAATGCTTCAAGACCCGACACAGTTAACTTCTTGTGATCAGATAAGTTCATCAACATCGGACGAAGACCATTCTGTAACAACTCCTTAGGCAACTTAGCATTTTCTTGCAAACTAGACGCTAAACCATGATGGGCAGCATTGATGATTTCAGTAGATTTATTACATAATGCCTTAAAGAAAACCCCCAAAATTCTAATTCTGGCTTCACCCAACGTTCCCAATGAAAAATCAGGTTTCGTCAATGCTAACGATAACAATTTAATACAAACAACTCTTAATTCAATAAGCTGGTTGGAAGTTCTATACTCGTTAAGACGGTGTACGTTGGCCAACGAATCGTCTTCAGCATCTACCAAAGCCAACGCTTCCAAAAGTAATCGGTTTAACTCTTCGTTAAAAGTTAAAAAAGTATCAGGCAATCCCAAGCAAAACGTAATAGCATCTATATTACCAATTTGCATTGGGAAAGGTAAGGCACGCAAAGGCTTTCCAAAAATAGGTGTTAACAACAAGTGCTTGCATGGACCAATGATGGTAGCTATTGGAACGCCAGTTGTTTCAGATAAAACATTCAAACATTTCTGAGCGACTTCTCTAACCATGGGGGTTGGGCTAGCTAAATCGTAAACCAATGCACCCACAAGAGTTTGGAATGACTTATCGGCAACTGCATCTTTGGATACATTAGTGTTACAAGTCTTCAAAAGATCCAAAACCAATTCCTTAGCTGATTCTCGTACTTCAAATGGAGCTGTTTCTGGAGTGTCTCTCAAGATGAAGAAAATGGAACGAACCAATTCGAATTGTCTTTTGCTAAACCAGCTTGGTGGTATTCTCAAATCCTGGAACATGGTCTTGAGACCCAAGACTCCGCCTAATTTAGAGTGGTAATATTCATTGTAGCAACAATGGGTAAACTTGTAAAACATTGATCTGAAAACAGGGGAATACAAAGCATTATCGTCTGATCCAAAAATGGTGACTGATGTTTCATAGATCTTCTTGATTGAATCAATACCTTTCTGTCTAACATCTTTGTTCCAGAAACTTAAGGCATAGTTTAAAGCATTCAAAAAGACATTTTCGCTAATGTAAGCTTTACCCTCCTGATCATTAACCAAAAATTTTCGTTCTTTCTTGGTTTTTTCGATAACAGAGCTGCTGACTCGAAGTAATGTGAAATGTGTGGTGATTCCATCAATTAATTCGTCAGCTTCATCTTTCAACTCAGGAATAGAAACAGAAAAGAACAAGATTTCTAGCAACTTGGCAAACAATTTTTGTTGACGATCTAACTTTTCGCCATCTGCAATGTCCGACGAAATTAATTCCACGTTTGCTTCACTGTCAATCTTTTCTTGCTTTAAAAATTCAAGGCTCTCAGCAACAAATTTAGGAAAGTCTTCGGGTATTGGAGTCGTGTCAAGAAACAACTTCAAAATGCTTGCCAAATATTTGAACGCGCTTATTCTATAATGTATTTTCAATCTCGGATCTTCAAGAAGCTTCACCGCAGATTCAACCCCCGGTGTTATAGAAACCGGCACCTCTCCATTCAAGCCATGAATTTGGAACAAAGCTTTAATCTCTTGATCCAATTCCAGTTGAGTTACTAATTTATTGCATGGTTTAAAATTACGGTGATTTCTACCACCCAATTTACCCAATATCCTGATTGCTGTATGTGAGTGTTGATGATGGTACGGCACTGGTTCTAAATGTTTCCACAAAGCTGTCATTATTTCATCAATAACAGGTTCAATCATTGGATCAAAGTATTCTGCAGTCAAGTTGTCGACGCACAACTCAAAAGTACGCAAACCTTGACTGACCAACTCTTGTGAACCATTTAAGGCATACACCAACGGTCTTGTCAAGTAATTCAAATGTGGCACCAAAACTGAAAGCCTTACTGGAACAGTCAAACACAATTCAACGTAGATATCTCTTTCGTAGGGTCTTCTTGCATTGGCAACCATCTTGTTCAAATTTTCTAATAATACAGGTAATATTGGCATGATTTCTTTGTACAAGTTTTCGAACCTACCACCACTGATACTTCTGAAAAGGATTCTGACCAAATAGGAATACACTATAGGCTCTTCAGCTTTGGTACCCAATTTCAACGATTGTAAAATCAAGTAATTCAAATGCGGCAACAACACACCTTCATTTGTGTTCGGGAACAAATTCACTGACATAAAACAAAGTTTGAAAAGTCTGGTCAAGATATTCGATTTGATCAAGTCAACTTTACCCAATTGATCTAAATTTTCTCTAAGAAATGAAATTAAAATACTTGAAAAATTAGCGGACGTTACCTCGCTGGCTAAGAAGAACTGTGGTAAATGCAACAACGCTGCGTTCTCCAACATCGATTCAAACATGAATGGTAATTCGGAACTGACAATCTCGTTGAACGAAGCCGGATCTATGTGAATGAAAATGGTTGCAAAAATTTCCATCAAATCCTTCTCTTCTTTAGATGAAGTGATTGGCAAGTTTGGTCCGCCGGTCGAGAAATCAATGGTTTTGTTTGAAACAACCGGTTTTGCTTTGGTCACTGAAAAGAAACGAAGGCAATTAATACCACCTCTGAATAACGCACGCAAGATATTTACTTCTTCGTGTGAAATCAACTTGGCGGAATCATTCCATTTGTCATAGTTGACTTGTTGGCCCGGTTTATTCGGATCTGTCGAAGTTGGCTGTGGCGGCACCGGTGGGTTACAGTTTTTCAAACCAAAGATCACCGATTTCAAAAATGTCATTAAGGTTCTAAACAAATACCTTGCATCTTTTAATACGTCCGTGTTGTTGGTAGTTGGATATGCAGAAATTGGGGAATATGAGTCTATATTAAACATGTCAA
Source organism: Candida frijolesensis (assembly GCA_030557105.1). Classification (NCBI taxonomy): domain Eukaryota; kingdom Fungi; phylum Ascomycota; class Pichiomycetes; order Serinales; family Debaryomycetaceae; genus Candida; species Candida frijolesensis. Next base: position 123,967 of record JAKTVH010000003.1, on the reverse strand, counting down.
GCGGAAGATTCTCATCAACTTCCGGCTCACCAGAGACATCTGTGTCAATATCCATCATATCTTCATTGACAATGTCTGATTTTTTCTCTTCCTCTTCTTGCTCTTGTTCAGTTTCATGCTTCGACGAGTATCTTTCAACTGCTTTCTTTGCTTTCTTTTCCTTCGTTGTCTTCTTTTTCTCAAATTCATTATGCTTGGCTATGATATAGTCATATTTCCTATTCAAACTGGCAAATCTTTTTGCATAAGAGTCAATGATTATTAAAAACAATTGTCTGCCTTCAAGCTTGTTTGGCAATTTCATGATTTTCTCAACTAAGTTAAGCAATAGTTTAGCACTCATGATTTGTACTGTCAATGCTAATGAATCATCTTTCAATAAATCACAGTATATGTTAACGGTCGACCAGATTTGAGCAGGGGTCAATTCATTTCTCACATTGTGTATAAAATCAGCAACCGTTGAATATGCCAATGGTCGCAAAGTTTCGTATGATGTTAATCCGTCTCCAATCAAGATCTTTTCATTAAACAAAAGTTCCAACTTTGGAATGAACTGTGTACGGAAGGGGGTCGATAATATATGCCTCGTTGCATGCAATAATTCTTTACGCGCAATGGATAATTCTGCCGGACAATCTTGTAGTAATCTTAGAATGACATCTGGAACGCATTTACTCTCCTCTGGTTTCAAGTGCTGGTTTGCGTATCCTCTGATAAACACATAAGCTAAGAATGATGCAGCTTTCACTTGTCCTAATATGAAATCACTGTATGCTTGTCTGTTCTTTATTTGTGGTGAGATGGACGTGACGACGTGGTTCTCTGATTGTTCTCTAAACTGTTTTTGTTGCTCAACTTGTAACTCTAATATATGGATGATTCTAGGTAAAAATTGTGGCAAGGATGTCGATACAAGTTGCTTGTAGGATTGGTATAAGGAAACCATGGTAATTGGACATTCGGCTAAAGTTTTGAAGGAGAACATAGCTTTGTTCAATGTTTTTGTTGGCGCTTCTTCATTGAATCCAGTCACTGCGGGTGATTCATCTTTAGAGTTGTTGCTATCATCATTTGATTCGTTGCTAAAAACATCCTGTACTGTCTTGTCCATATTATCATATATGTTGCCAATAATATCAATAAAAGGTTGTACTTTCTCACTCAAGTTGTTTTTGTATGTCTTATGCAAGCCAGTTATAATTTTCATACATAAAACACCGTTATCTTCATTCTCATCAACTAAGATTTTGGTCAATGTGTTTAAAATTTCTTCAGAAAATGGTTGAAAAGTTTCATTCATGATTGATCTGTGGATGATTTCCAAAATCGAGTTCCTTAATTTATGTTCTGGGGAGGTGCTGATAAAGGAAACAGGCACTTCATTCAATTCCTTCATGAATATAGGTACCAAATTTTTCAAAAAGTATTCATATTCGGTAGCTCCATTGAGTGTATCTATGGTGTCTAATAGTTCTGACAATATGGAGTGTTTGGAGGTGTAATCATTCTCGGTGTCATTGAGTCGTGTGACAAACGTATCAAGCTGTGATGTGTAAGACATGATGGAGAGGAATGTATGATAGGTATTGTCCTTTCTAAATTAACCACCTTTTTGTCTTGCTTGTGTTGTTGTTTGAAAGAAACCTCTGTTACTGTGAAACCTAAGAAAGAGAAAACTCTGAAAAAAAAAAACAGAGACAACCAAAATACAAAACGCTGAGTTGAGAAAAATAAAAAAAAAAAAAAAAAGAACTCGAAAAGTGGAAATCGATTTTGCCAAACTCGGTAGTGTACATTGTCCAAAATAAGATGTGCACGACCAAGCTTACAACAAAACTATTAGAGAAAACCCATAACGGATTAAGAGAAACTTGAAAATTAAATAAATCTCATGCAGTCATAAATAAACACGTTTATTTGTCGTTGCTGTCACTAAGAGCATACTTAAAATGGTGGATTAATTACAGCTTTGGTTGAAATTTTTACACTTGTACGTGTCATGGTCAAGGTACACGCTTTTCGACATGTCACACGACATTTTGTGTTGCAAAAAAAAAGAAAATCATAATTAAAAAAAAATCTTTCTAAGATTGGCATACAAACCAATAGTGATTGACCAAATTCTTAACTAACTGCTAACTGAACCCTACCCTGTTATTATGAATTATGCTTTGCAAAATGTTGAATATATTATAAAGACTAACTGCTCTATATGGGGGTATATTATTGTTTCTTAATTTCACTTAAATATTGTCAAGAATTTGTGTTAAACTTTTTGCATAGGTGGGGGAATCTGCGGAACATCAGCTTTTCTGGATTTAAATTCTCTCCAAACTCCAAAACACATACTTAAAAACACAACCAAAATAAAACTAAACGCTGTCCATGTCATCGCTTCAGCTCTCCCACCAGATGATCCTGTCAATAATTCAAAACTTGATTCTTCCATCATCACTACCGACGTGCTGACGGCTTGGTGTTGCAACATGGAACCTAACCCCCATAATAAAAGATTCAAGAACGTGAAAAATGCGTTCAATTTTGTGACCAAAAGTTTCCCAGGTACTAACGGGATAAGGAGATAGCATAGCAATAACAAACTCACCAAAGTTAATACAATTGTGGCTAATAAGATTCTTGGATGACAAACACTGCTGAACGATTCGGCCAATTGAACTAGATCTAACGATCCAGATAATATGGAAATGGAATAACTTGGAAAATTTTGCAATTGAGAATAGGTGGTGCATGTCAAATCGCTATCCAATGACAAACAAACTCCCATATATCCGACTCGAACCGATAAATTATCTAAGGAAGTTGAGTTGATTGTAGAATTCGAGTATGTTGATAGATTATCGTACAACGGAGATGTCAGATTGAATTTGTAATTTAATAAGTAAACGTTGGAGTAGTTTGAAGATGTGTCAATACAACCCAACAATAAGAAACTCAAAAGCACAGTTGCAATAAATTGAATTACCACTGTTAAAATGATGACACCTTTGGATAATAAGGACATGATTGATGAAGTTAAGCTACAGGGAAATGCACGTTGTAAAACAAACAAAAAAAAAAGTAGACGATTTTGTGGGAAAGGGGGTAGTTCATATATAGAGACAGAAAGCCCTAGAATGAATCATACCTGAAACAACGTTCTAGTAAAGCAACAACTTAAAACAGGCAACGCTGTTTAACAAAAAAAAACCATGTTGCAAATGGCAAATCGTTATTTTAAATTGGTTCCTAGACTGTTTGAAGGGTGTTTCGTAATTACAGAAAAAATAAAGAATAAAACATTACACAAACCTAAAAAGTGTCGTTTTTCTGGGACAATAGAATCACGTGCTAAGTTTTTATTTTTTCTATCAACCTTATTCCCTCTTTATCTCTGGATTGGTACTTGGGACTGGTATAGTTATATATAACTGTTGATGAATTGTCGTGATAAAGATAGCGTATGCTACGTGTATCTAAGATGGCGAATGGTTTATTAAGTACAAATATACAAAGATGAGGGAGATGAGACCTATTTATAGTGAGAACGGTTTACATGGACCGATGGACGTAAATGCCTAGTCCTGCACCTAAGGGCTTGGCTAAACGGCAATCGGCTTATAGCGTACGGCAATGTGATTGGTAGCTATACAGCGCTTGCACGTGACATGAATTATATTCGTTACATTTGATGTGAATTGCTCACACCGTATATCATACATTTCTGGTATGAAATTATTTGGTCATTTAATGTCAAGCAAATACATTTGTCCTCATTCTTTTCAACATTTCTTTGCAAATATTTTAAATAGTTTTGTCGTACTACTCTGAAACGCGAAGAGACTGTAAATGAAGTTACTTTCTTTCTGTTGCGTACTTTTTATTCTCGAATAAACAAATTAAAAAAACCACTAGCAATTCTAGACTCATCTATTTATTATAAAGTATCTCTTGTGCTTCTATACGAAAATGCGTTTAATAAAAATATAAGCAATTCTTACTATCAAAATAGCTGAGACAGCTACCAAATAAGGGGAAAGAATTTCCAATTGGTTTCTTAATTTGAAGTCACCAGTAATAGACTTCGTTTCATATTTCGTTTCACCCCAATTGCCGAAAGTATAGAAATTTTGCATCAACTTATCCTTGTCATACCAAATGCCCAATAACCAGTCCTCGAATTTTTTCAAGTCTTCATCTGGTATTTCATCAATATCGTCCACATCTTTTCCCAATGGGATATCTTTCAATTTCCATCCTCGAATAAAGTAGTTGATCTTTGGAGGACCATAGCCCCTCAAGTAGAAACGTTTCAAGGAATATTCAATTTCCCCATACTGATCCTCAGTTAAACCACCATAGACAGTTGTTATATCGTACACCACCTCCACAGTGTTCTGCAACTTCTTCAATGCCAAGAACAATCCTCTTACACGTGGCAATAAGACATGCTTCAAAGGTGGCAAACCCTTTGAATTTGTGTATTCAGCAGATTTCTTTGTTGTTCTATCTGAAGGTACGGTTCCTTCGGGAAACAAAATCAATTCGTACGGCCATATCTTGTCGGAATTCTTGCCTTGTGGCCATTTTGTGAAAGTGTTGTCAGTGGATCCCACCAACTTCACCCCATTGGAAGGACCAAAGCCCCTGGCATTGGCGTCAATTTCCAACAACTGGTTGGTCAAGACGATTTTATCCTTCTCCCATTTTCTACTCAAGAACATAAAGTTGTAATTCTTCATACCGTACCCCAATACCGGTATTTTTGATAAATCTTTCAAAATGATAAACACCGAATTACTTAATTTGGACGTGTACGTCACAAACCATAAAAATAACCAATCGGTGTAAATCTGGTGGTTTGAGATTAGCACTGAATTTGGCTGGAGTAAAGTGTGTAAGTTACCAGATGAATCCACCTTAAAATGTTGTGCATTGGGGACTGTTGTAGTATCAATTGTGATTTCAATTTCTGACGGATTGACAATTTGAGTTATAAAAGACAAGAGGATTAGGAAATGGTTTTTGGTATTATTAATGACAGCTTGAACTATGTCTGGTTTCCCATCAAACACCAATAACGTCATCCATTGAGTGAATACTGTGCACAAACATCCGAGAATAAACACTGGGATTATAAATGCTGTTCTGATTATACTGACAGGCAAAGAATGTCTTAAGCTCATAGTATCAATGGATTTCAGCTAAGCCGTTGAATTTAGGAAGGAGGATGAGCGAGGGAATAAGCGGAGCTGGTTGTCACTACTCGCTTATCAAGTTGGAGAAAAGAAAGCGCACCCAATGATCCGAGGGCAAAAAAATGGTGATGATACTAATTAAGGCGCTGGAAGCATGACACCGCCATTGTAGCACGCAAAAAAATTGTTGGGGACCGTGAGAACCAACGCACGAGATGCTCCTACCGAAAAAGCGGGGGACGATTACCAACTCACAACAAAATAATATACCGTGAAACTGTAACAACCATAAAGCCCCTCCCATTTTTGCTTATTCCATTGATTTGAAAAGAACAGTGGCTCGACCCATGATTGTCCCTTGGGTAAGGACAAAGGGTAGTGCGTAAGATAACCCGTTTACACAATGCGCCTGTAGAAAGATTGCGGTTGTATTATTTATACAGCCGACCTTATCTGTGCTTCTTTTTTGGGGGATCTGTCAAATACCGAACCCATTCGTTTTAGGAAATATAGCCGTATCTATGTAGACCTACGGATTCAGTTTTTTTTTTTTTTTCAGAAGAATGCATAATGTAATGTTTCCTTACACAACAAATAATGAAAACAAAAAGGCTTTGGATCGCAATAGAGTTCTGGACCTGGGAAATTGATCCATTTTATAGTCAATTCCTTTTTTTTTTTCGGGGATAAAAAAGTTAAATGGAAAAATGTGGTGTAATGGAGTTGTGAGCAATAATTCCGGTACTACGAATGCATAACTCCACCCATGCACCCCCTCCCCCAACTAGAAGCGCAAAAAAAAAAAGACAAACCACTTCTAAATGATTCGAACAGCCTTTCCAACACATGCTAACTGTTTGTGCCAAATATGCTACTTCCAACCAGTCGTGAATAGTCGTCCCTGAAATATCACGAACCATAAATTTGTCATTTCTTTCTGTCCTGGAGTCACATAACATGGCAAAAAAAGTACTTCATGGACAAGACAGAAACTGTGGGTTAGTAATACTGTCCCGGAAAAGTAGCCCAGGTAAAGGATTTATGCGGCACAATTAACACGGTACACAATCCCGTCTTGCTATATAAATCTAAATTGAATTTCCCTCTCCCCCCTCAAGGCCGAGAAAATTTTGCATACTTTTTTTTTTTATACTTTTTCTCTCTTAGCGCTTCAATATCATCAGATGAAAGCTTCTTTTTCAACCAATCTTTTACCCATCATTTCATACATAACGTGAAGACGACAACGCTTCATTTATATTCGTGCGTCACCCGAGAAGAGAAAATTGTTCTTTACTTGTAAGTGATTTCCCTCCTGGTCATAAATATTGTTTTTTTTTTATTTATTTTTTTTTTTTTTTCACTATAATTAGTCATACATTTTTTCATTGTGATTACCCCATATTTTTACTATGTCATCTAATCCACATCTGTTTCCTCACCGATCAGACGAAGACACTAGTTCTTTAGCGTCAACTGAAAGTCTACAAAATGTGGAAGATCATCAAGTACATCCAGTTGCTCGTACAGAAATTTCACCACTGCCACAAAGTCAGCCTCATGAACATCACCATCGAACGGTGGATGTTGATTTAGGACGTTTGGGAGAACTAGAAGAAGAGTTATCCTCGATAGATTCACAGCATTCAGGAGCACAAGGAATTCCAGACCAACTACAACATTCATCCCAACCACAAGAAGAAACTTTATCACACTCGAAATCAGGTGCTACTTCCATTAAAACAAATAAAGTTCCAATTAAAGATAGAAGAGGATTATTTTCACAGATTGTGGTTATACCAGAATATCGTGATGCTAGAGACTACCCAATAAGAATCAAGTATATCATTGTTTTTGTTATCGCATTTGCTTCACTTACTGGCCCGTTTGGTACCTCGGTTATGTTGCCTGCTATTGATGATATTGTTTTGAAATTACATACAACTACTTCTATGGTCAATGTGTCCGTGGGTGTTTACCTATTGTCGTTGGGTATTTTCCCTATGTGGTGGTCTTCATTCAGTGAGCGATTCGGAAGACGAAGTGTGTATATGATTTCATTTACCATGTTTGTTGGGTTTTCTATTGGGACTGCATTGAGTCCCAATATCTCAGCTTTGATTATCTTAAGAGTGTTACAAGGAGGTTGTTCAGCTAGCGTTCAAGCCGTTGGTGCTGGTACAATTGCTGATTTATTCATACCGCAAGAGCGTGGTGTAGCTATGGGATTGTACTATTTGGGTCCTCTTATGGGTCCATTCTTGGCACCAATATTGGGTGGTGCGGTTTCACAAGCGTGGGGTTGGAGAGCAACGCAATGGTTGTTGATGATCATTGCCTCTTGTAGTCTTGTATCCCTTGCACTTTTATTGCCGGAAACGTTAAGAAAAGTCGACAATATCCAGTTTGTCAAAGAATTATTGGAAAAAGAGAGAGAAAAACTACATGAGGATGATGATAATGATACTTCAGATTCTAAGAACTCGTCACCCAACCAGGATGAACTTGAGAGGGTCATCACCAACCTAAGTCGAAGATCTGAGGCAAGATCAATCTTGACGTACCTCGACGAAGCAGACGAAGAAGGTCCAGTGGTGGACCCTGTCATGCCAAGTATATCTCGCTTAACTACGAATAGATCAACATACTCCCAGAGAATTCAACAAGAATATGCGGCAGACGAACTTCGGAAATCTGTTTCCAACATTATGGACACCCCTTCTAAAGATGTCGACAAGTGGGCAGAATTTAAAGTAAACGCCTACGATTTAGTTATTCGTCCATTGCATTCTGTTGTATTACTCAAGCATCCACCAGTTGCATTGGTGATTATATTTTCGGCTATTTCGTTTGCGGCAATCTATTTCTTCAACATGACCATATCCTACGAATATGCCAGAGAACCATATAATTTCTCAGAAATCATTGTGGGGTTGATGTATATTCCCAATTCCGTCACATACTTCTTAGCATCACTTATTGGTGGGAGATGGAATGATCGGTTATTAAACAAGTATGCGGAAAAACACGGTGAATTGGTACCTGAGTCAAGAATTTCTTGGAACATCGTGGTAGCAGTAATTCTCTTCCCCATGGCATGTATGATCTTTGGATGGACTTTGAGGTATGGTGAGTTTTGGCTTGTTCCATTGATCGGAACGGCATTGTTTGGATTTGCGTCTATGCTTGTCATTGGTGCCACGGTCACGTATTTGGTTGATACTTTACCTGGGAAGGGTGCCACAGGGGTGGCGTTGAACAATTTGATTCGTATGATCTTGGCGGCCATCGCCACGTTTATTGTTGAACCTTTGTTAACAGCTATTGGACCAGGAATTTTGTTTAGTATAATTACGGGGATCTTATTGGCATCTTCTCTTGTTTTAATTTATTTGAAGAAACATGGGGCGTATTTCAGAGAGAAGTACGATGTGAGAGATTTATACGCCAAGTTATAAGCACATGAACTATTTATTTCATTATTTATCTATTTATTTATTTTCTACCAGAACTATTCGATATTTAATATAGACTCAAATATATAATCGACATTCAAACCAACCAGTTTTAAATCTTCCAATTGAGGTTGCATGATTTCCAAGAAATTTTCATACAACTTTTTATCTTTGACTTTGTATATAGGTTCTTCGGTTTCTGGATTCACACCAGTGGAAATCAACAATGTTCCATAGAGGTGCTTTTTAATCTGTTGACAAAGTTTTGTAAACTCATCAATGCACCAATTGATCAACCCACTGGAGTCCACATCGCCGTGACGTTGTAGAATAGGCGCAATTATAGTCTCGTAGTTGTGGATTGTTCTTCTCACTATCGATACATTGATAACCATTAAATTGGAGAGATAATTCACAACATCAATCTTGGTCGATCCCTGTAGCCCCATAATCAATTTCGAAACAGTGGACGATAAACATGCAGACATCGAGTCCAAATAAGCCTGCACCCCTCTGTCCAATTGATTTAAACTATCAAACAAAGTTAATATCATTTCAATTTCGTCTTGCTTTAATTTGGAGACATTATGTTGCAAGTCGAATATCAAGCCGTTGGAAACGCTCTCCTTCCTGTTGCTGATTTTCAACTTCGACACATCTAAAAGTAACAATTCATCATTGATACTTATGTTTTTGTTATTCTTTTGGTTCGTCAACGCAGTTTCAATCATACGCAACTTAGTCTCAATGATTGAAATCAATTCAACAGCTTCACTGTACTGGTTATGTGAAATTTCCACGTCAACATCGTCCAATCTATCTTCCAAAGTTTTAATTTCATTGAAAAATTGTGATTTGCCATTGGCGGTGCTGACGGAATACTTTGTAACACTACCAAAATCGTGAGATCTGTTACGAGAATGAACTCTGGCAGATATATCATGCAATACCTGATCGGTACTGTTTCTACTTGGTGTGCCTGCACTCTTACGATTACCTTGATCATCGACAATACCGTTCCCATCCTTAAACGATCCGGAATTTCGTAACGATTCACGCAATTGTCTCTTTTCTTCATTGGGCTCCCCATTTTGATTTGGTGATGCAATTCTTGAATCTGCCAACCTTTGATTTTGAATCATTTCATTTCTACCCTTGTTGAATGCATCAGTGATTTTAACAAAATGGTCATATCTATCAGTCAGGTACACATAGCTCCACTTCTTGGTTTTAAGATTTATATAATACAATTTTTCATCAGCCTTAGGTGGCTTGATCTGTTGCAAAGTAACTTGGGTTAATGGCGAACATTGCACCGCTTGTAGTCTCCCCTTGGAATTAGAGCTATTGTTATTGCTAGCTTTATGATGGTGGCCTACTTCTTGCAATGCAGATTTCTTGACTGCAACCAATATTAAATCGTTCAAGACGAATAGGTGCGAGGGATTGTTTGGTTTCCAATTACCAACGTTTACTTCAAACCATCTACCACTCTCGACAACAACATGTCTACCCGGTAAAGGTTGAATATACTTTGATGCACCATCCACATTTTTGAATAGTGATTGCATTTCTTCATCCCACATTTTTTTAAGAACCATAATCGACGACCGATCTTTTCTCTTGTCACTAGGAAGTCCTAATTGGGCTCCCTTCTTTTCCTGTGTATGACCATGCTCCGTCTGGAATTCTGCATCTAATCTTCTTTGTGCCGCTTCTCTGAAGAATGCCAAAACATCGTACAAATCTTTGGTTTTGCCTCTCATTTCAAGCAATTCTTCCTGCGTCCCCTTTAAGTCAACTGTCAATTGTAAAATGTTCTTTTGATTCTGATTGATATTTTCCTTGACATCTCGCATAATTAAATCCCTTTGTTTTATTAAAGTTTTGTAGTAATCATCTATTTCAGCTGCAGATCCTTCGGTAATTTCTCTGGCTATCTTCTGCTCTATGGTTGGTTCTGCAGATTCAGCCCCTCCCAAGTTGGGCAAAGGAGGTAAATTAGAAATATCAACAGGACCAACTTGCGAAAACGAACGACCATGTTGACGTGCCGATACATGAATACTCATTCTTCGATGTTGTTGCTTACTGACATTCAAATCACCATAGGATATTCTTGATCCCGGGACGGCCAAAAAATTGCTGTTCTTGTTGTTGTTATTATTATTATTATTATTATTGTTCTTGTTGTTGTTGTTGTTGCCGCCGTCATTGAGGTAACTTGCACGAAATGGACTAGCCAGGGTTGAATGAGCACTGACGTGGTTGGAAGCAGATGTGTTTCCCCGACTTCTGCTTCTTGCACGTCCGGTTGATGGCACATTGGCATATGGATTGTTTGAAGGGGCATTCATCTGCCACACTGCCACACTCTTTCGTCTCATCCTGTTAACATCCAATTCGTCTCCTAGATGGTTGTTGTCGGTCATTGTGAGTGTTGGCGTTGGTGTTGGTGGTTATGATGGTGTTCGTTAGTGGTAAGATCGGCTAATTGATGGTTGTAAAGAAATTTTATTAGGTTGCCTGTTGTCTGAGAGAAAGAGAGAGAGAGAGAGAGAAAGAGAGATCTCAAAGTTGAACAACGAAACAACAACATTAACACTAACTTACCAAGAAGAAAATAAAGAGCCAGAGGAAGAAAAAAAAAAAATCTTTCTTTTTTGTTTTTTTCACTACTGAAGAAAATTTCCTACTGACCAATCGAACCATCGTTTCGTAATCGATTTATCCATTCCTTGACAATGTCTCTAACTAGCAAGGAACTAAATTACTTGATATGGAGGTACTTGCAAGAATCGGGATTTGAATTAACTGCCTACTCATTAAACCAACAATCACAATGCTCAGAATACGAGGATAGTGCAACAACCAAAGACATTATTCTGAAAATAAAGCCCGGGTGTCTCGTCAGTTTAGTACAGAGGGGTCTCTTGTATACAGTTGCAGAAACAGAGGCAGGCGGTGAGTCAGAGTCAGACTTGACTTTATTAGCAGCATTGATAGAAGACGATATTGATAAATATGACGAAAGCTCAGTTGCCCATGGCAATAGCAATTCCTCGAATAATAGGTTTATGTTAAAATCAGAAGTCCCATTGGCAAATGGAAGTAAGCGGGAAAACGAAGAGAGTAATGATATAGAAATGACAGATGCAGATGGAGGAGTGCATTCAGATACTGTACAAGTGGCTGGAGACGAATTCAGTACTAGAAACCTTACACCAACAATAACTTTCCCACCAAGCTTGACTTGTGATTGGCACCCTACAAATGAAGTATTTGCATACGGGAAAGATGACGGAAATGCAGTCATAAATGCCATCAAAGATGGAAAAATAATCGAAACAAGGACTTTGACCCACCCCAATTTACTCAATGTGCAAAACCAAATTAATATCGTGTCCTGGTCCCCATTAGGAAATTTAATAATAACAGCAGGTGCTAATAGCGAGATACGAGCTTGGTCACCTGATGGAAAGTTGAAAAACATTGCTAATACTATAACGGAAGATAGTTTAGAGTTGGGAGAATCACAGAGACTGAAAAGCATAATCACATCGTTGACTTGGAGTCCTAGTGGCAAATTCCTATTGTCAATAGATAGCAAAAACGAAGTTTCTATTTGGGATGGAGTGACTATTTCATTAATGAAGCAGATTAAGAACCTCGATATGAGTGATGATTCGATTGCCTGCTCATGTTGGGTGGGAGAAGACAAATTTGCTATAACAACTAACAATAATATCATCAAGATATTCACGGTTATACCGCCTTCGCTGTTTGGAGGTCAGCCTGATATCCAACCGATTGGCTTACTACATGGCCACGAACAAAATATATCAAGTATGAAATTGAATCCGTCTACCAAATTATTAGCTTCTAGTTCAGATTTTGACTATTCGATAAAAGTATGGAGCAGCTCGTCATCCCAAGAATGTTTAGATCTAAATACCAATCCCGACAAGAGGCCGGATTTGAAGTTGAATTCTGCTCCTATAATAGGACTATATTGGGTACCAGATACCAAGGACAGAAGTATACTATTGTGCGTGTCTATGGAAGGAACTTTGAACATATGGGATGCTAGTAATTCCAATAATTTGAAGAGTTCTGAATTGTTTGTAAACAGTGCCAACTTCACTGATGATATGAAGGATAATGTTACTAAGAATGTACTAATATTCAATGCAGTGCTATCTCCAAATGGTAAATATCTAGCGTTGGGTGACGATTACTGCAGAGTTTCAATCTGGGCAATTGACTATGAAAACAATAATAATGCCAAGGATGTTATCAGGTGCATTGCCATTTTCAAACCAGAAATGAGTGAAGAGGAAACCAAGAAAGACTCTGTTGGTATATGTGATCTTAAATGGGACTATCAATCAAAATCTGTATCAGCATCGTTTTACGGAATTGATAGTGTAATCATCGAAGCTGTCCAATCATGATAAAATCTTAATTTTCTAAAAAATTTATGTATTATGTATATTATTCTTTTTGTAATATTAATATAGAACTAAAAAAAAAAAAAGGATAAGTGCAACGTAATTGAACAAGCTTAGATAGTCAAAAGGACTAAGTAGAAGTTGCAGCAGCAGCAGCAGTGGCAGTAGCTGTTTCAGCAGCCAACTTGGCAGCTCTTTGGACGGCTGGGTTAGTACCAGGAAATAAAACATCAATATAACAAGTAAGAACGGCAATGAACGCAAACAAGACTTTCAAAAGACCAGGTTGTTCACCATCCTTGGCGACTGGTTTGTTAATTGGTTCATTCAAATATGCTTGCACCGCTAAGAAGAATGCTGACCATGATAACACTTTGTTTCTCATAAACATGGCTGCCATGGGTAAGGTTTGGGCAATCATTCCCCCTGTTTCTCTTCTTGGTTTTGCTGGGACATGTTGGTAACTAATAATCGTTAGTAATCACTCAATGTTGATAGCATATTAATTGTACGAACATACGGAACAACTAAGTCCTCTCTAACTTTTGGAGCCATGGTTGAAGTTTGAAGTTGGCAATCGGTACAATTTTCAACAATTTTTCGGAATTATTCATTCATATTCTACAAAAAAAAAAAAAAAAGTGAGAAATGTTTCGTAGTGTTACATTGATTTCTACACGACCTCTAATAAGTCCGCCTGCCCATAGTATTTACTAACAATCACGAGCACCATATCCACGGTATATCTTGAGATTGAATCGACATCTTTATCTGTCTCGAGTTGTTTTGATTTTATCTTGATCGCCTTTTTGCCCAAATCACGTATTGCCGAGCACTCATTTGCATCCAACACGCTATCTATCCTTACAAAAATCTTCCATATCCATTGTGATAATGTTGGTTTTGAATTAATGCTCAACCACTTCGTAATATAGACTAATAGCCTGAATAGTGTCTGTCGATCGACGGATGTGAAAAAATAACTGATTTCTGGTGGTTCTTCCAATAAATACTTCCTCCAGTCTCCTATCGATTTTGGGATATGAGCTGTATTCGGAGAATGATTGGTGTCTTTCAATTGTTCTTTAATCAAGTAAAATTCCTCGAGTAGGTGCTCTGACCAATTGGTGTTCACTTGTGGTCTTTGTATCGTAGTAGGAAGTTGGGACGGCTGGTTTGGAAATGTTTCTTCATCTCGGGCAACAAATAATACAGGAGGCCCAACAAGTGCTTCTTGTCTCACCGATAAAAGATATGCTGCAACTTCGCTTCCACTATCATCTCCAATGGGCAACGCCGGTGTTTGACTATATACAAATTCCTCATCGTCATGATCCATTATCCTGGGTGGTGGTGATACAGTGAACAGAAAGTCAACCAAAAAAAAAAAGAAAAATACCCTGAGCTAAAATCCAATAAACCGCACTGTCACCACCACATAGTGATAGACACATAATCACATTAAATTTCGAATAAATGGGTCAGAGGTTGTCCTTATTGGCACCATCAGCTCCAACGGTCGCCGTGTCTTCCTATATTGATGCCTTAAACAGCTATCAATATGTTGAAGTGCTTAACAATTCCCGTTTTTTGAAAACCATAAAGGCAATTGATAAGACAACTGGAAATCTTGTTATTATAAAGCTACTTATTAAACCGGCATCGACAAATTATACCATACAACTACAGCAGGTGATAGAATTATTAGTGAAACAATCCTCGCTTGTGTATCCATTTAAGAACACATTACCATGGCATAAAATCATTGAGACAGACCGAGCTGGATATTTAATACGACAAATGCTCAAGACCAATCTATACGACCGATTGTCCATACGACCATTCCTCGAACCAATAGAGAAATTATTCATTGCTTTCCAAATATTGAAAATTGTAAATGAAATACATTCATTGAATATCCAACATGGCGATTTGAGACTAGAGAATTTCTTAGTGACTTCATGGAATTGGATATTGTTAACTGACTTTGCAGCACTAATAAAACCAACGTACATCCCTGAAGATAACCCGAATCAATATAGTTTCTATTTTGATAGCTCAGGAAGAAGATTGTGCTATATTGCCCCTGAACGGTTCTATAACTCCCATGATCATCCCAAGTATGTGCTGAACTTCAATGATGATGGCCTGTTTAGCTTGAAGAATAGCGTAACCGATGCAATGGACTTGTTCAGTATGGGTTGTGTGATTGCGGAATTGTACAATGATGGAGAACCCACGTTCACCTTATCCCAATTATTTAAGTTTATGAAGAATGATTACAAACCTGATCTTTCAAGTATACAAGATGGAAACATTGTTAAATTGATAACCAAATTGATCAAGTTAGATCCAAACGAACGATCAAGTGCCAGAGAATTGTTGGACGAATACCGCGGAAATTGTTTCCCCGAATTTTTTTATGATTTCCTATACGACTTCATGGAAACATTGAATAGTCAAGAGAATTTCCTTTCTTCAGCAAGTGATGATAATTTATCGATTAGCGATTTGAAAATTAACTATATCCATGATAATTTTGATGTCATAAGTAAACAGCTAAAGTTTAATTACCATAATGACAACCTAAGCACAGATGATATTTTGCCGATGAGATTAAACCTACCAACCATGCGTCGGAACTATAGAATTAAAGCGAGAAAATTAGGAAGCGATAGCCTGCAAGAAGCTGCATTGATAATTTTGAGTGCTGTAACGTCGTTATGTCAAACACTCAAGCAAGTAAATTCGAAAATTAAATGCTGTGAGTTGATCTTAGCATTGTCCGAGCAGATTAGTGATGAAAACAAGCTCGACAGAGCGTTACCTTATTTGTGCTTGTTTTTGGATGAATACATTGATGCGTCACTATATCAAGAGGGGTTGAATATTTCACCGAAAGTAATTGTTGTCGCTCTTTATGCGTTGACTTCGTTAATAATGTCTTGTTCGTACATCAGCCCTATTAACGTGCTATTATTTCCAGAGTATATCTTGCCAAAGATTTATAATTTGCTAATGTTGAAAGGAAGTCTGCAATCGCAAAGATTAATAAACAGTGCAGTTGCTGTTTGTTTGCCAAGCTTGGCTACAACAGCAAAGAAGTTTTGGGTCATGTCTAAGGCATTTAAAAATGAAACAACTTTCACGAATACATTGGTATCACCTGAAGATATCATGCAGTCTTACAGCACATTGAAGCTAACGAAAGACCAGTTGGATGCAAAGTTTAAAGACATCACAGTTTTGTTGTTGACGGATTCTGAGTCTTCGGTGAAGATTAGCTTGTTGAACAACATTCTTCCACTATGTCAGTTTTTTGGCCAGGACAAAACTAATGACATAATATTACCTCATTTGATATCCTATTTGAATGATTCTGATCAGGAACTACGGTTAGCATTTTTATCTTCAGTTTTAGAAATGGGTCAGTTTATTGGAGTACTATCATTTGAGCAGTATATATTGCCGTTGTTGGTACAATCTATTGGTGATGGGGAGCAATTGGTTGTGTTACAAGTGTTGGAAATCTTCAATTCATTTGTTAAAAACAGGTTGATCAACCCGAGAAAAGAGTTCAATGCGTTGGAAATTTATAGAGAATTACTTTTGAATTCGATTAATTTGTTGTTACACCCCAACGAATGGATTCGTCAATCAATCATTAACTTGATTATTTCAATAAGTAACAATTTAACTGATGCTGATAGGTACTGCTTCTTGTATCCGCTAATCAAAAGTTTTTTGGCATACGATTTATCCATCATTGACTGGAACACATTATATCCTTGTTTGACTAAACCGTTGTCCAAAACAATTTATGACATGACTGTCACCTGGTCTTTGAATTCTACTTCAAAGTCTTTATTTTGGCAACAGAAGACGGCTTCGATGTCCAACAACAATGGGGTATTACATAACACGTCTAAGAAAAAACTAATTTCTTTTAGCAAAAACATGGGGAAATCTGTATACTTGCCGAGATTGAATTCGGAAATCAGCTTTTCAAACGGATCAAGTAAAGGGAGCTCTGTCTCATTATCCGCAGAGGACAAGCAATGGTTATTGAAATTAAAATCAATTGGATTAGATGATAAGTCGTTATGGAAAATTTTCCTTTTAAAAGATTACGTATATCATATCAGCCGATCCAGTGCTTTGAATTCGCAAGTAAAATCATTCGATGAAACTGCTGTCATTCTCCCACGGAACATATTCTTCGATATAGTTTACAAATCCGAGTTTATGGCCATTCCAAACGATGTCAAAGAAGAAACGTTCGAACCAAATATTGCAGATACAGTTTCAGTACGCAACAGTTCAAGACGAGGATCAAATTCATTGATTCTACCACAATTGGAAAGAGTAACAGCATCTGTGCAAATGGTTGAAACCAATGTCATGGGTGAAATGGAAGCACATCATGTTGGATCAAAGAAAGCAGTCTGGGTCAATGACTCAAATACAGCGCATCGAGTCTTCAGCGTACATAATTCGAAAATTATAACTTCCCATATCATGCATACATATAATGGTCACAATCCGTACATACTGAACTATTTGAAAAATGTCAAATTTGAGCCTTCGTTATCAGATTTTGAAGAGTTTGGAAAGTTGATTACTCACAAGTCGCAACAACAACAACAACAACAACAACAAGTACCTGATCTGTTTGTTCCCAAGAGTGTCTTAGTTGCGAGCTTCAAATGCACCGACAAGACAAACTGTATAGATGATATCAATACTTTGGTTGTTTGCCCCACATCTGAGTTTTTTGTTACGGGGTCGTCAAATGGAAGCTTGAAAGTGTGGGATAGTTTAAAAATGGAAAAAATGGTAACAGTCAAGAATGCCAATTTGTCAGTCGATCTTGATTCGAGTATTTGTTCCGTTGCGTTTTTGCCTAACCGATTTATTATAATTGTCACCACTAGTGATGGAATGATTCGATTGTTAAGAATAGATGTGATACGAAACACAAAGAACAAGAAAATAGCGAGGTACTCCAAAATCCAGTTAATTAGGCAATACCGTAACGAGTCGTCGATTCTACATGTGAAAGTTTTGCAAGATAACCTCATCATTGGCACTGACGCTGAACAAAGAATCGTTGTTTTCGATATCATTACCATGAAGAAACTATACGAGTTGCAAAATCCATTGATCAATGGAATCATCAACACTTTCGTTGTTTATAAGGATTCTTGGGTATTAGTGGGGACAGACAAAGGATTTTTAACGTTATGGGATTTGAGATTTAAAATAATTGTAAAATCATGGAAGGTCCAAAACGACGCAACTCAGGAATTTGTTGATTCCATTTCGTCGTTACAAATATTACCACGAACAATCAAATTATTCAACACACACGATGATTGTGTGTATTTTGCTATGGTTTGCGATTCGGATATCAGTGTCTGGGAGTTACCTAGCATGGAATGTAAGGCAATTTTGAAAAGCCAGCTAGGTGAAAATCTCAAATACACGTTGGTTGAGAATAAACATGACACTGACTTTATCCTTGAAGACGTGATTGATAATATTAGAATCGATGTGGATAGCAAACCTGAGCTCAATATTTCCTGTATGAGGTATTTTAAATACAATGGAAATTCCGATTACTTGATGTGTTCAACATCGGAGAATAACGTCGTGTTGTACAATTTGACGTCAATTCAGGATTCAGCTATTTTGGAGAATAACAAAAGTAAATTTGTGAAGAGGTTTTTCAGTAATGTGGTGATAATTGATGAAGTACATGATCAACCGTTTCCCACTGAAACAGCATCCAATATTATAAAATACGTGGATGTGTTATATGAACCCTCACACATGATCATAATCGTTGATAAGAATAACTCTATACGCATATATAAGTAAATGAACGAAGTTTGTAGGGAGATATTGCCATGACAATGACATGACATCTACAAGTGTGGACGGTTTTTTTTTTTTTCATTTATCAAACTGGATGAAATGCATGCTTCCGATCCCCAATCTAAAGTCTGCAATCAAACTTCTTGTCATCTTTTTTGCTTCTTTGAACCAACTTAGATTGACTAAACTCGCTTGATAATATTTCTCATTTAATAAGGGTTTTTCGGTTTTTGTGGACCTACCAAATGGGAACTAACTTAATGTGGTGAATCTAAAAGTCTTTCCAATCTTTTTCCCTAAAACTTTACTATCAAATACTTGGAAAATTTCATGGAAAAGAAAAAAAATACACAAACTATTCAATAGACCATATTAGATAGCAGATATAACAATTCGAGAGACGATCTTTTCACCCATGTCTAATATCTGCCTCTGTTCAAACTGCAACATCCGAGACCAGTTTCAACATTCTCGCTCATGCTAGCCATTCTCATACTGATTAAACCGATGAACAAGAAAAACTAAAATCCGAAAAAATAAAAAAAAAAAATATTCGATAACTGGTACACTGTCATCTGCTTTGTAATGTCATATTCCCCTACAGCATTCACTTCCAAGTTAGATTCGTTAGTGGAGACTCAAGAATCAATTGTTTCTATATCTCAATGGGTTATTTTCCACCAGAAATACTATAAAGAAAGTACAAAGATTTGGTCGGAATATATCAATCGGCCCTCCATCACGTCATCGAAGAAACTAGCATTGCTTTACCTTTGCAATGACGTTGTCCAGCAAGCAAAGAGAAAAGGTAA